>LZPB01000165.1:14034-36196 GCA_001676865.1 Ceratocystiopsis minuta | reverse complement strand
GCGGGCGGTCGGGGCGGCGAGCGCGGTCAGGAGCGTGCAGTCGCCGGCGGCGCCGACCGCGTACAGCGACACGACGACGGCGTCGGTCGCCGCCAGCACGTAGGGGTGGGCGTACGCGATGGCGATGAGGGGCGCAGGGGCCGCCGCCGCCGCCGCCGTGTGCATCGTGTGCGTCGCGCGGCACGCCAGCGTCTGGGTACGGCGGTCGAGCCGCCACGCGCGGAAGCCGCCGCCGCGCAGGCCGGCGGCGATGTCGAGGCCGGCGGGCGTGCTGTGGACGGCGAGGGCGGTGGGGACGTCGTCGGCGTCGTTCTCAGGGAGCTGGGCCTGCGCCAGCAGGCTGTGCGTGGCCAGCGCCCACACGCGGAGGCCGTGGCGGGCGTCGGCCGTGACCGCGAGGCCGTCGGCGACCTTGACGAGGACGGCCGCGTCGCCCCGCGGCTCTTCGTCGTCGTCGCCGTCGTTCCCCAGCGGCAGCGCCGCCACGGCACACGTCCCCCGCGACCAGTTCAGCCGCAGCCGGTACTGCCGCTTCCAGTCGACGCCTGGAGCCGCTGTCCACGCCGCCGCCGGCGCCACCGCCGGCACGACCGCCGGTACGGCCGCCGGTACGGCCGCCACGCCCGCCCGCGGCGCCGCGAACCGCTGCCGGTACAGCGCGCGCCACAGCTGGCCGTCGGCCGCCAGGCGGCAGAAGCGGCGCGACACCTGGGCGACGGATAGCAGGCGCGCGACCGACAGCGGGTGCAGGATGCGCACGAGCAGCTCGTCGGACAGGCGCGACAGGCGGTCGGCGGCGGCGAGGGCGGACGGCGGCAGCCGCGAGGCGGGCGGCGCGGGGGCCGCGGCGTGCTGCAGACGGGCGCGCTTCGGCGGACGGGCCGGGTCGTCGAGGTCGTGGGCGCGTTTGGAGCCGGCCATGTGTGTGGTGTGGTGTGTATTTGTGTGGTGGTGCTGAGGGGAATCGTCAGCTTTGGGCCTGGCAATTTGTGGCGAATCCACTGTTAAGAGGTACAAGGATTTGGCGGGAATTTACGTGTACGACAATGTACCTTTCATCGCTAGTGCTTCCTGTCCGCCCTACAGTCTACAGCCTTCACAACGACAACGCCAGGTGGTTCCAATGCACTCTCTTATGCTATCTATGTACCGCAAGCCACCGCACCGTGTGCCTGGCACAACGACCGTCGACAGGCCCCTCAACAGCCCAAACCTCTACCTACTCCCCCCTCCCCCTACTCCTTCGCCTGCCGCTCCGCCTCCAGCTCCCGCTCGGCTTGCCGGTAGTATTTGGCCGTGTCCACGCCGTGCTGGCTGTGGTTGACAAAGTTGAACCACGGCACCACGTGCAGGAACAGCGCCGAGTAGCGCGACTGCCGCGCCGCCACGCCCTGCATGCTGGGCGACAGCCGGCTCTCGCCGTACAGCGGCTCGCCCGCCTTGACCTTGGCCACCATTTCCTGCGTGTCCATGGCGACCTCGCGCGCGTTTTCGGCCATGCCGTAGAAGCGTACTGCAGATTAGCCGGGAACAAACAGAACGAGCGTGACGAACACCGGAATGGAAACACTTGACCTACACGCTGACCGCTGGTAAAAGTAGATGAAGCCGCCCGCCAGCCCCAGGAAGCCGCTCAGCCGCAGCGCCTGCGAGAAGCCGCCCTTGCCCACGTACGACGGCGCAAACTTCTCCATCGCCAGCAGCAGCCCGGGCCCGGCCGCCGCCGCCGCCGCGCCGTGCGCGTAGTCCGACGGCCGCGCGTAGCCGATCACGCGCTTGAAGTGTCTGTGGATTCGTGAGCAGAGTGTCCTGTAGAGGGGAGAGAGGGACGGCGTCGGACGGCCGGACGGCCTCGTCGTCCTCGTCGTCGTCTTACGGGTCATTGTCGATGAGCTGTTTGTTCAGTTAGCAACGAAGCACAGGAACTCCCTCATGACACAACAGCACGCCCACGCACCGGATAGTCGCTCTGCACCGTCCTGCTCGGGATGTATGTCTGTGCCGTCGAGTTCGCCATGGTGCCGGGGCCAATGTCGTGGTGCAGCGGTCGGATGGGGTCTGCGGTTGTCGAGATCTTTGCCGGAAGAGAAGGGCTAGTTCTCCTGCCTGAGGCAGAAGAGTGGGGTTTCCGGGCCAATCGCAGGCCCAGGAAATGTCAGTAGATTATCAAGGATGACTCAGATATTACTCATTCTGGATGCCAAACGGGGACTAGCCGAACGCGACGCGTCTCTGCGTCCACTCTACGGGAGCACGCAAACTCCAGAACGAGACATTGTCCCGCGTTCACGGTCTGCTGCTTCCCCTCCCACCAACAGCATGGCTACCGACACCGACCCTGCGGGCGCATCCGCGCCCGCCAACTACGACGACTACCTGCCCGACGACATGGCCGACATCTTCGGCCTGTCGGGCGGCGAGGACCCGGCCGCGGCGGCGGCCCGGCCGCGCGGCGACGCCGAGCTGGGCATCGACGAGGAGGTCGCGGTGGCGAAGCGCGTGCGCGAGCCGCGCGTGAAGCTGGACGAGTCGCGGTGCGTCCTTCTGCGGGCGGGCGCCTTCTGAACCACACTGACCAGCAGCCTGCTCTCCGCCAAGGGCATCCCGGCGCTGCGCCAGCGCGCGCGCGTGCTCAAGCTCAAGGGGAAGGGCCATGAAGTATGTCCTCTCTCGTTCTTCCTCGGCCCCTGCTAATGCCAATCCCAGTTCTCCGACGCCGCCCGCCTGCTGTCGCTGTACCAGCTGTGGCTCGACGACCTGTTCCCCAAGGCGCGCTTCGCCGACGCCCTGGCCATGGTCGAGAAGGAGGGCCACAAGGCGAGCCTGCACAAGATGCGCATGGAGTGGATCAACGAGGCCAAGCCGGGGGCGCGGCCCGACGCCGGCGCCGCCGACGCGGAGGCCGACTGGGACTGGACGCAGCCGGTCGAGGGGCTGCCGGATCTTCCGGGGGGGGGTCACGACGACGTTCCCATGGACGGCCCTGCCGACGACGACGCTCCCATGGACGGCCCGCTGCCGTCGTCGCGGCCGTTCGCCCCAGACCCGGCCCTGCAGCACCGGCCCCTGCCCGTGGCGGACGGGCGGCCCGGCGCGCCGCCCAGGCCGCCCGCGCCCGACGAGCCCGACGGGCCCGACGACGAGCCCAGCGGGCCCGACGACGAGCCCAGCGACGTGCCCGACGACGACGAGCTCGAGGCTCTCATGGCCGAGGCAGCGGCCGCCTAAACGGGGTTCTGTTCCGTTCTGTTTTCTGCCTTCTGTTCTCACGACTTGACGTATTATGTAATTTTCGTGCACGTGCATGCACTTCCACTGCTTCCCCTCCAAAATGTGTCTGTTTATGCTCTGCTTCCACATCACCACGTACACCATGGACACCCTCCACGCACGCGTCGCCGACGACGCCTTTGCCGGCATCGACGACCTGCTGTTTGCCCGCCGGCCCAAGCGGCTGCGCGCCGCCCCGCCGGCCGGCCGGGCCAGCCGCCTGGACGCCGCGTTTCTGCAGCCGCCGCGGGAGCTGCCGCCGCGGCTGCTGAGCAAGACCCAGCAGTGCGTTCTGGCGGTGTGTGTGTGTGTAGACTACCTGTACTAACCCCCCAGGCGCTGGAACATCCCCCGCAGCAAAGACCTCTACTTCCAGATCGACCCCCCCGACACCGGCACGCGCACGCTCTTCTACCGCGGCGGCCGCCACCTGCAGATCGTCGGCTACGAGGAGGTCGCCGCGCCGCGCGACACGGGCCCCGACGCGCTCGGCCCGCCCGCGCTGCTGGGTGCGGATGCTGTCGCCTCGGGCGTGGGGCGCGCCGCCGCGGCAGACGCCGGGGCCGCCACAACGGACGCGACGGACGCGGCGGCCGCGGCCGAGGAGCGGTGGCTGCAGCAGACGATCCTGGGCCGCGAGAAGGCGGGGGCGGGGAGCTCCGTCTCGGCTCTGAGCCGCGTCGTGCAGGCGGCGCCCGACGGGCTGCTGGACACGGCGCCGGGGCTGCCGCGGGGCATCCGCTTTGCGGCGAAGAAGGCGCGGGCAAAGGAGGGCAGCAAGGGAGAGGCGGATGCTGTGCAAGAGGATCTGAAGAGGGAGGGGGGGGCAGAAGTCGGGGATGAGGTGGAGGAGGAGGACAAGGACGAGGAAGATGGCAGGGACGACGACGACAACGACAACGACGACAACGACCCCGCCGACGACGACACCGGCAACGCCGACCTGGACGAGCTGCTGCCCGCTGAGTTCGCATCCCTCCAGGCCACCGGCCTGCGCAGCGGCACGGCGGCCAAGCCGACGCGGCGGCAGTGGGCGCACCTGGTGGACCTGGCGGCGGCGGCGGCGGCGGGCGGGCCGGACGCGGCGCGCGGGCGGATCGCGGGCGAGATGGCGCGGACGTGGCCGTTTGCGCTGGACGCGTTCCAGCAGGAGGCGATCTACCACCTGGAGTGCGGCGAGTCGGTGTTTGTGGCGGCGCACACGTCGGCGGGCAAGACGGTGGTGGCCGAGTACGCGATCGCGCTGGCGCAGAAGCACCAGACCAAGGCCATCTATACGTCGCCGATCAAGGCGCTGAGCAACCAGAAGTTCCGCGACTTCAAGGCCGCCTTTGCCGACGTCGGCCTGCTGACCGGCGACGTGCAGATCAACCCCGAGGCCAAGTGCCTGATCATGACCACCGAGATCCTGCGCAGCAAGCTGTACGGCCAGGCCGACCTGCTGCGCGAGGTCGAGTTCGTCGTCTTCGACGAGGTGCACTATGTCAGCGACGCCGAGCGCGGCGTCGTCTGGGAGGAGGTCATCATCCTGCTGCCCGAGCACGTCACCCTCATCCTGCTGTCCGCCACCGTGCCCAACGCGCTCGAGTTCGCCTCGTGGGTCGGCCGCACCAAGCAGCGCGACGTGTACGTCATCGCCACGCCCAAGCGGCCCGTGCCGCTCGAGCACTACCTGTGGTGCGGCAAGGCCGTCGAGAAGATCGTCGGCGCCGACCGCGTCTGGCTCGAGAAGGGGTACCGGGCGGCGAAGCAGCTGGTGGCGAAGCCGGCGGTGCCACCGGGAGCCGCTGCCGCTGGCCGGGGCAGCACAGTCGCCGTCCGAGGCGGCCCCGGGCGTGGCCCCCCCGGCCGCGGCGGCGCCGGCCGCGGGGCCAACCGGGGCGGCGGCCGGGGCAGCAGCGGCCCGGCGCGGGCCTCGCACACGCCCGGACACATGGGCCGCGGCGGCCGGGCGACGGGCGGCTCGTCGCTGGCGCAGGAGAAGACGCTGTGGGCGGAGCTGGTGCGGTTCCTGCGCAAGGCGGCGCTGCTGCCGGCGTGCGTGTTTGTGTTTTCGCGGGCGCGCTGCGAGGAGTACGCGGCGGCGCTGGGCGGGCTGGACTTTTGCGACGCGGGCGAGAAGACGCGCATCCACGCGCTGTACGCGCGGTCGGTGGCGCGGCTGGCGCGCGAGGACCAGGACCTGCCGCAGATCCGGCGGCTGCGCGCGCTGGCGGTCCGCGGCGTCGCCGTGCACCACGGCGGGCTGCTGCCGATCGTCAAGGAGGTGGTCGAGCTGCTGTTTGCGCAGGGGCTGGTCAAGGTGCTGTTCGCGACGGAGACGTTTGCCGTCGGGCTCAACCTGCCGACGCGCACCGTCGTCTTCTCCGACTACCGCAAGTTCGACGGCGCGCGCCGCCGCCTGCTGTCGCCCGGCGAGTACACGCAGATGGCCGGCCGCGCCGGCCGCCGCGGGCTCGACAGCGTCGGCACCGCCATCGTCGTGCCGCCTGCCGGCGAGGCCCACGACGTGCCGCCCGCCGAGACGCTCAAGGCCCTGATCCTCGGCACGCCCGCCCGCCTGACGTCGCAGTTCCGCCTCACCTACAACATGATCCTCAGCCTGCACCGCGTGCCCACCCTGCGCGTCCAGGACATGCTGCGCCGCTCCTTTGCCGAGAACGCCGCCGCCGGCGGCCGCGCCGACGACGCCGCGCGCGTGCAGGCGCTCGAGGCCGAGGTCGCCGCGCGCGTGCAGGGTCGTCCGCGCTGCGCCTGTGCCGCCTCCATCGGCGCCTGCCACCTGGCCGCCCAGCGCTACCGCCAGGACACCGCGCAGCTGTACGGCCGGCTGGCGGCGCTGCCGGGCAGCGGCGTGTTCGTCCGGGGCCGGCTGCTGGTCTTTGCCAACGGCGACGGCGTGCGGGCCATCGGCGTGCTGACCGAGACCCCGTCGTCGGGCGCGTCGGCCGTCGGCGTGCTCGCCCTCGCGCCCCCCTGGTCGAAGCCGGACGCCAGCGACACGCTCGCCTTCGTCCCGGCCCTGCGCCCGTTCATGCGGACGGCCGCGCCGTCGGACCCGGCCGCGTTCCGCGTGCGCGCCGTGCAGGTGCCGCTCGGCGCCGTGCAGCACCTGGCGCAGCACACGGTGGCGCTGGGCGCAGACGACCACGCGGTGGCCGCGCAGCTGGCCGCCCTGGACCTGGGCTGGGCGTCGGCGGTGTGGGACGAGGCACGCGTGGCGCACGTGCGCGACGTCGACGTCGTGTGGGCGGTCGACGACCGGGCGGCGGCGGCAGCAGCGGTGGCTGAGTCGCCAGCGCTGGGCTGTGCGTCGTTTGTGCAGGATGTGAGTTTTGTTTCTGGGTGTGTGTGATCGTCGTGTTCTCCTCTGCTGACACCCCTTTAGTACGCCTACCGCCACGACGAGTGGCTGCTGCGCGACCGCCTGGCCACGCTGCGCCGCGGCCTCGACGACGCGCACCTGGCGCTGCTGCCCGAGTACGAGAACCGGCTGGCGGTGCTGCAGCAGCTCGGCTTTGTGAGCGACCGCGGCGTCGTGCTGCTCAAGGGCCGCGTCGCCTGCGAGATCCGCACCGCCGACACGCTGGTCCTGACCGAGGTCGTGCTCGACAACGTGCTGGCCGGCCTGGAGCCGGCCGAGATCGCGGCGCTGCTGTCCGTGTTCGTGTACCAGGGCAAGGACGACGAGACGCCGGCGGCCGCGCCGGCGCTGACGCCGGGGCTCGGGCGCGCAGTCGCCGCCGTGTACCGGCTGTGGAAGGACGTCGTCGGCGTGCAGGAGCAGCTGCACGTGGTGGCGGCGGCGGGCGGCGACGACGCGTCGGCGGCCGCGGCGCCGCTGCACTTTGGGCTGATGGAGGTCGTGTTCGAGTGGGCCAGCGGCAGCCCGTTCAAGACCATTGCCGGCATGACGACCGAGCAGGAGGGCACGATTGTGCGGACGATCACGCGGCTGGAGGAGACGTGCCGCGAGGTGCGCAGCATTGGGCGGCTGGTCGGCGACCGGACGCTGGAGGGCAAGATGAACGGGGTGAAGGAGGCGATTATGCGGAACGTGACGACGGTGCCGAGTTTGTATCTGTAGGGGGGTGAGAGGACTGGATATCAACTGGAGGCCAAGGCCGGGTCAGACAAATCGCAGACAGAACACGAGTGCATTCAGACCAAAACTGGGTAGACCGAAGGAGAACAACCAAAGTAACTTTGCCAAAATACCAATGCACCAAACAATCAGATCAAATGAGAGGACCAGAGCAACAAGCAGAGAAGTATAGACGAGAACAGACAAAGACCAAGCCAGAGCAGAACCAAACAGCCAAATAAGATAACAGCCAAAAACACTCACGCCCGCAACGCCCGCAGCCGCTGCTGCAGCGCGTCCTCCTCCTCGGCCGTGGGCTCGGCGGCCTCGGGTTCGGGCGCGGTCTTGCTGACCTGGGCCTGGTTGAGCTCGTGCGAGAGCTCGACGCCGGCGTCGTCGGCGAGCTTGCCCAGCAGCTCGTGCACGGCGTCGTCGGACACCTGCACGGACGTGTTCTGCGTCATGGCGTCTGTGTAGATGCTGTTGGCCATGGCGTACTCCTCGTTCTGCGCGCGCACCTGCTCGAGCGTGACCATGGTCTTCTCCGGGTTGACGCTGCGCTGTGCGCGCGCCATCGTGCGCGACGACTGCGCCATCATGTGCGTCATGCGGTTCATCGCGTTGTTGGCCTGGATCTGCGCCACCGACAGCTCCGCCATGTCCGCCGCCTGGTCCATCTGCGCCGCGATCGCCTGCTTGGCCAGCAGCATGCGGGCCTTCTGAGCGGCCTGCTGGGTCTCGCCTTTTTTGAGGAGCTGGGGTCCATTAGCGCTGAGGGGAGCGATAGAAGACGAGGGGGGGGACACACATTCTGGATCTGCTTGCGCAGCTCGCCGTCCTGCTTGGCGGCTTTCTGGGCTTCACGCCGGGCCTGTTTTGCGCTGAACTGGGGGGGTCAGAGAGAGCGGACAAGGACAGAAGAGAAGAGAGGACAGAGAACAGAAGAAGAGACCAGAGAAGATAGTAGCAGACAAAAGGAGGGGAGAGACCTACCCGGGCCTGGAACTCGACCTGCATGTCGCGGGCGAGCTGGCGTTGCGACATCGTGACGGTTGGAGGCGTCTGTCGCTGGTCTGATAACAATAAAGAAGAGTCGTATAGGAGAGGTAGAGGACGTGAGAGAACAGAGAAGTTCTACGACAGGCAGCTGCGGAAGTCGCCCCTCGCCGATGTAGGCCGATACGACCACGTGATCCGAGCCGCGGCTGCCTGAGGCGGGATTATCGGTGACTCTGCCTCAGGCACACATCCCATTCAGCCGCGGCTCCAGCCACCTCCTAATCTCCTCATCCCCGGTTTCGCGTCTCTTCGCGTCTCCCTCCTTCCACCATCCATCACCACCACGACGATGGCTTCTCGCGCTGCTCCATCGGCGCGCAGCCCGCCGCCGCCACGCAAGGCGTCGACGTCGTCGCCGGCGGCCTGGCTGGCGGCCTACGACGCCTTCATCACCAAGAACGTCGGCCAGGTGTCGCAGATCGAGTCGACGCTGCGGTCGCTGACCTACATCATCCCCGGGCGCTTCCGCGACGCCGAGATGGCGTCCGAGGCGATCCACGCGGGCGTGCAGCTGCTGGCGCTGTACCACGACCAGCTGCTGCAGCGGACGCCCGCGGTCGGCCGCGGGCTGCCGTCGCCGCCGCCGTCCCCCCACACGCGCTACACCCGCTACTGGACGGCCAAGAGCGCGCTGTACCGCCGCGCCGCCGTCGCGCTGCAGGTGCTGCGCTACACGGAGCTGCTGTGCGAGATGGCGGCCAAGCGGCGCGGCGAGCGCGTGCGCTGGCGCGTCGTCGTGCTGATCGAGGCGGCCAAGGCACTGTGCCGGCTGCTGCTGCTGCGCGTCACCGGCGGCCGCACCACGGTGAACCCGCCGCTGCCGGAGCGGCAGGCCCTAGGGGAGCAGCAGGAGGACGAGGAGGAGGAGGAGGAGGAGGAGGAGGAGGAGCAGGAGGGAGAAGAAGGAGGAGAGACAAACAACAACGCCGAGAACAACACCAAGATCGACAACAACGCCACCACCAATAACAACAACAACAACACACCCCCTACACCTCCTCTGTCACCCGTTCCGACCGCCAAGTCATTGGCTCCGGCCGGCGCCCGCCCGCCGTCGCCGCCGTCGACCGAGGCCGGCGCCAGCGCGAGCGCGCCGTTCACCACCGCCCCCCCGCCCCCCGCCAACCAGCCGTGGCCGATGCCGCGCACCGGCCTGGCGCTGCCGCCGCTGCCCCAGCCCGGCGACACGACCGCGTACCTGCTGTCGCGCGTGCTGACGGCCGACGCCATCCGCCCGCCCGCCACGCTGCTGGCGCGCCCGCGCGCGCCCGCGGTGCTGGCCGCCGAGGTGCTGCACATCCTGGTGCCGGTGGTGTACGCGGCGGCGCTGGCGAACCTGGCCGCCACGCGGAAGCAAAAGAGCCGCGCCGCCGCCTGGGCGCCGTGGCTCGCGGGCGTCGCCATGGAGGCCGCCGCGCGCCAGCTGCGGCCGCGCGACGGGCTGCGCACGACCACGCTCGAGCGCGAGGAGTGGACGCGGCGCGGGTGGGCGCTCGGCTGGTGGGCGATGCGCGGCGCGTGCTACGAACAGGCCGTGCAGGGCGTCGTGGCCGGCGTGCGCGCGCGCCTGCCGGGCTTCGTCGGCGGCATCGTCGAGGACTACGAGTACCTGTGGGCCAACTACTACTTCAGCACGAGCCCTTGAGGTCTCTTCTGTTCCGTTTTCGTTTCTGTTTCTTTCCTTCATAGCTTCCGTTTCTTTTAATTCACTCGCATAGATCACAAGCACTCTGTTGATACAAGTTTGTATTGAACTGATACACCTTTGCCGCAGATAGGATCCGCCTATCCCTTCCTAAAGCCAAACGCCAGTCCGAGCCTCCCAGCCTAGTTGATTATTCGTTATACATCACCCGTGTCATAAAGACACTCGCCACTATCCATCCTGCGGTGGCTCCGACCCTGCCCCGGCACGATGCCCGCTGCAGTCCACACACGCACGCACTCCCGACAAACACGGCCTCGCCGCCCAGCAGTCCACGGCGATGGACCTCTTCAGACACAGACCGCAGTACCCGCATCGTCGCATCCAACAAGGGACGCGCCAGTATGGGGTTGCAGGTCAGCGCCCGTCAAGGCATCGTCCGTCATGCACGGGCGGTCGGAGCCGAGTTCGCCGGCAGCACGGCGCGTGGGGCCGCGCGCGGCATCGCCGCCGGTGGCCGAGGTGGGCCCGTCCGTGTACAGGTAGTCGCAAATGTCAAAGTCCGTGCCCATCGCAAACAGCGCCGGGAGCGGCTCGCTGTCGACTATGTAGCCATACTCCGACTGGTTGGCGGCAGCGTGGGCATCGAGGTACCCGCTCTCCGCAAAGTTGTCCATTGGGAATACGCCGTCAGCGAATGGGACAGCAACGATGTCGCCTGGCACAGCAGCGCCGCGGCCAGTAGCGGCGAAAGGCTCCGCGCACACCGAACCGGACTCCCCTCCGCCGACAGACACTGCAGGTCAGAGCACAGCGTCGCAGCAGGACGTTGTGTCATGTCGGGGGAAGGGCCCGGCTGGGCGGCGGCGGAAGACCCGTTGGCGCCATCGGCCGCAGGACGCACTGCGTCCAGGGACTCGCTTGGGGTTTCGGAGATGGGGGAGAGGGTGGTCAGGGGCTGTGTCTTGTCCAGGGCGCCCGCGCTCGCGTCGGAGACTGGCCGAATCGCGGGCGAGAGGGACAGCGGATCAATCGTGGCCGCCATGGAAGGCGTTTGGGCGGGGGGTGTGAGGAATTGGTGGGATTGCGGGCTGAACAGCTCGCGGGAAAGCGTCACAGGCGCGCTGGCGGCCGGCAGAACGGCGGGCTTGCCCTGGAGCTGGCACAGCTGGGTGTAGAGCACGAGGTTGTCGCTCTGCGCCTTGGCCAGAGCGGCCTCCAGATCCCGGTTGCGGCGCTCCAAGGCATCGACTTCCAGCCGCTTGCGTTCGCGAGACGACTGTGCTGCCCGCCGGTTGCGCAGGACACGCTCGACGCGCCGCTGTTCCTTTTCGTCTTCGGTTTTTGCTCGTTTCCTGGTTTGTTAGGAAAAGGGGCCAAGGGAGCCAAGGGAGCAAAGGGAGGAAAAGGAGAGAAGGGAGGAAATGAGGGAAAAAATCCAAAACCTACCGAGGAGGAAGATTTGTCTTGGGCTCGGGGAGGACCTGCCCCCACGACTTCCGCTTCTTGCCCGTCTTCTTCTCCGGGGCCGCCTCGTTCTTGAGCTGAGCCGCATAGAGGTCGTCCAGCCGTTCCAGGTCCACCACCTGTGTCTCTCCGGTCATCACATCGCCGCACGGGCCCGAGTCGACGGGCGTGGCAGCGCCTGATGAGGCGATGGTCGAGGCCGATGCCGAAAACAGCGACGGGTAGATGCCGCTGGGATCAGATAGCAGAGAGTCGGTGGGCGACGTCTCGAACTTGATCTGTGGCGAGGGCGTGCACTCCATGGTGGGTGATGATGGAGACGTTTTGATGGAGAGAGATGGAGAGAAGAGATGGTGAAGGACGGACTGGCGACTGGATGGGCGTGGCTGATGGGGGGCGGCCGGATGGGGGATGGCATGCAAATAAGAATAATGGTGGATGAAGATCAAGTGCGCAAGCCGGGGCGCGGCTGCCTTTTGTAGAGGACACGTCGCCCCAAAAAAGGGGCTGACTGAGACCGCGGCCTCAGGCAGAATAGGGGCTAGGAGTCAGCGCCAGAGGCAGCCGTGAAACACGCCCCACATGGCTGAGATCGGTACCTGGGTACCTGGATACTTTACGGGCGGTATCTTGCTCCGTACTTGGCTGCTTCAGGCAGTCCGACTTAACCGGCGCGCTAGCCGCTTCAGGATGGTGGCGTTTCTCCGTCCTTCCATGGCACCTTCTCTCCTGCTCCTTCTGTCCCGAGAGCTCCCAGAAACAGCGCAGCGCCGGACCCACCCACAGCCGAATTTCTCGCCGTGTGTGCGTTTCGTTTCCTCAGTCTCTTCTCTTCCCCTCTTCTCACCACCACTGCCCTGTTGCTTACGCCTATCTGTCCTCCCGCACCCCCCCCTGCCTCCAATCCGAACCGCCGCCATGTTTGCTGCTGCCAGAATCCAAAGACGGGCCTTTTCGGCCTCCGCCCGGGACGTGCGTTTTCTCCGAGTTACCCCTCACCGGCGGTGTCGCCGGCTTCGTCCTTCTCCTCCTCCGTTCGCCTGCTAACCGGACAGCTGTCCAAGGTCACCGTCCTCGGTGCCGCCGGCGGCATCGGCCAGCCGCTGTCGCTGCTGCTGAAGCTGAACCCGCGTGTCACGGAGCTTGCTCTGTACGACATCCGCGGTGCTCCGGGTGTGTTTTCCCCTCCCTCCGTCGTTTTTCGTTTATTTCTTAAAACGTCCGCTCGTCCGCCCGCTCCTGGCTAACTCTTTCTAGGCGTCGCCGCCGACATCAACCACGTCAACACCAAGTCCACCGTCGTCGGCGCCGAGCCCACGCCGGCCGGCCTGGCCAAGGCGCTCGAGGGCTCCGAGGTGGTGCTGATCCCCGCCGGCGTGCCGCGCAAGCCGGGCATGACGCGCGACGACCTGTTCAACACCAACGCGAGCATTGTGCGCGACCTGGCCAAGGCGGTGGCCGAGTCGGCGCCCAAGGCCAAGGTGCTGGTCATCTCGAACCCGGTCAACAGCACGGTGCCGATCGTGGCCGAGGTGTTCAAGGCGCGCGGCGTGTACGACCCCAAGCGCCTGTTCGGCGTGACCACGCTCGACGTTGTGCGCGCCAGCCGCTTCGTCAGCGCGCTCAAGGGCACCGACCCGGCGGACGAGAACATCACGGTCGTCGGCGGCCACAGCGGCGTCACCATTGTGCCGCTGTTCAGCCAGAGCAACCACCCGGAGCTGTCGGCCGACGCCGCGCTCGTCAACCGCGTGCAGTTCGGCGGCGACGAGGTCGTCAAGGCCAAGGACGGCGCCGGCTCCGCCACGCTGTCCATGGCCTTTGCCGGCGCGCGCATGGCCGACTCGGTGCTGCGCGCCGCCCAGGGCGAGACCGGCGTCGTCGAGCCGACGTTTGTCGACAGCCCGCTGTACAAGGACCAGGGCATCGAGTTCTTCTCGTCCAAGGTCGAGCTCGGCCCCGAGGGCGTCGCCAAGGTGCTGCCCGTCGGCAAGCTCGACGCCCACGAGGAGAAGCTGATCGAGGCCGCCCTTGGCGACCTCAAGAAGAACATTGCCAAGGGCGTGACCTTTGCCACCGAGAACCCGGGCAACTAGACGCAAGTAGAGTGCAATGAGCAATGAAAAAGGAGATTATAGCGACGATTACCTGACCCCCTTCTGTCTTCTGTCTTTCGTCTTCCGTCTTTTGTCCTTTGTCTTTTGTCCTCCGTCCTCCGTCCTCCGTCCTCCGTCCTCCTGTCCTCGTTGTCCCCCAGCAGCCTACTGCCGCGTCATCCGCGCCCGCCGCTCCGCCAGCTTGCGCTCAAACTCCGCCACCTTCTCCGCCTCCTTGCGCTCCAGCGCCGCAATCTGCTCGGCCGCCGCCGCCTCGGCCGCCGCCGCCGCCGCCGCTGCCGCCTCCGCCTTGCGCGTGCGCTCGCGCGCCAGCTGGTCCGGCCGCCGCACGGCAATGTCGCGCGCGCGCAGGTCGGAGAAGAGCAGCTTGAGCACGACCTCGATGGCGTAGCAGGCGACAAAGTCGACGACCATGGTGGCCGTCATGGCCGTCTTGAACTCCTGCGTGAACGGCACGAGGCGCATCTGCTGGTTGAGCTCGGGCATGAACTCGGTGCTGCAGGCAAACGCCACGGCCGTCACGCCGACAATGCCGTAGAACATGCCGCGGTTCTCCGTCAGCGACTCGCGGAACGGCCGCCCCTGGTAGTTGACGGCAAACGTCGAGATCTGCTGGATCAGCTGCAGCAGGTACACGGCGCTGTTGAGCAGCGACGGCGAGAACTCGGCCTCCAGGTCGATGTCGTCGCCGCGCGGCGCCAGGCGGTCGCACAGGCGCGCAATGTAGATCAGCGTGGCCACGTGCACGGCAAACTGGCCGAGGATCGAGCCGATGATGTACACGTTGAAGATGTTGGGCTGCGGCCGCTCCTTGGACAGGCCCTCGACGGAGCGCGCGCGCGAGATGGACAGGAAGCACACGCTCATCAGCATGCCGCTGATCGTGTACTGGCCGTCGCCGAACTTGATGCCCTCCAGGTACAGCACGCTCAGGCTGTACGCCGAGATCAGGCAGTTGAGCGCCAGGATCTTGTACATCTGGATCGTCGCCACCAGCGTGCACCGCCCCTGCCGCACAATGTTGGGCACCGCAATCACGTTGCGCAGCTTGCTCGTGAACGGCGCCGCCACCGACGCGTCGCCCAGCTTCAGCGTCGGCGGCTCGTTCTCGTCCATCTCGTTGGCCAGCATGCTCGTCGCCAGCTTGTCCGCCAGGTCCACCACCTTCTGCCGCGAGTCGCCCGTCGCCAGCGCGTCGCCCGCCGCCGTCGTCTGCTGCTGCTGCTGCTGCTGCAGCGCCGCCGCCGCCGGCGACGTGACCGTCTCCAGCCCCTCGGCAAACGCCTCGCCGCCCGGCACAAACTGCTTGAGGTACTCGTCCGCCGTGATCTTCTTGCGCTCCGCCTCGCGCGCAATCGCCTTGCTGAAGTGCGGGTTCTTCGGCCCCGGCGGGTACAGGTGCGCAATCAGCACCGGCACCGGCGGCGCCGGCTGGTTCCAGCGCGCCATCAGGTCCACCTGCTTCTGGTACATGTCGCGCATGCGCGTGTTGCGCGCGTGGTCCGCAATGCGCGTCAGGTCGTCCGGCGTGCCGTTGAGCAGCGCCACGCCAATGTGCGCCTGCTTCAGCGCGCCCACGTCGTTGGTGCCGTCGCCCGCCATCAGGGTGTAGTAGCCCATGTCCTTGAGCCCCAGCAGGATGTCCTCCTTCTGCTTCGGCGACACGCGCGCGTACACCCACGCGTGCCGCAGAATGTCGCGCCACCCCGCCTGGTCCTTGAACCGCGCCAGCGCGTAGCCCGTGACACACAGGTCCTTGGTCCGCAGGATCTCCGGGTCCAGGCGCTGCGTCGCGTCCACCGGGATCCGCACCTTGTCGTCGACGCTGTGCCACACCAGATGGGCATCCTCCTTGCTCTTGGCGTCGCCGTCGTGGTCCGGCACGTCCAGGATCAGCACGTCGCGGTCGACAATCTCCACCTCGCGCGCCACGTGCACGGCCGTCAGCGGGTTGTCGCCCGTGATCATCACCACGCGGTGGCTGCTCTCGTTGAGCATCTGCACCGACTCCTTGGCGTCCTCCTTGAGCGGGCAGTGCAGCACCAGGAACCCGGCAAAGCGCAGGCCGGCCTCGACGCTCTCGCGCTTCAGGTCGTTGACGCGGCTCGCGCCCAGCTCGTTGTCCGTCGTCAGCTGCTTGAAGGCCAGCGCCAGCACGCGCGAGCCGCGCCGCGTAAAGTACTTGAACGTCTCCTCGTACTGGTCCGGCACCGTCACCAGCATCTTCATGATCGTCTCGGGCGCGCCCTTGACCGCGACAAACGAGCCCTGGATGCGCTGACCCGTCTTGGCGTCCTTGCCGTGCACCGTCGCCACCGAGCTCTGGCGCTTGAGCGCCGACGAGAACTGGAAGCGCCGCTTGATCTGCACCGTGCCCGTGATCCCGGCGCTCGCCGCGCCGCCGCCCGCCGACTTGTCCGCCGCCTTGTTCGAGAGCAGGTCGTTGCGGCCGAGCGTCCAGCCGAGCGCCGAGAGCGTGGCCTTTTCCATGGGGTCGCCGACGACGTCGCCCTCGTCCAGCTTGACCAGCGCGTGCGCCGTCGCCAGGACCAGCGTCGTCTCGAGGCCGGCCTCGCTCACAGGCGTCACGTGGGCGTGGGCGTCGGCCGCCGTCTTGGCGCCGGCCGTGTCCGCGAGGCCCAGGCCGGCGATGCCCTCGACCACCAGGTCCTCGCCGGTCAGGGTGCCGGTCTTGTCGAAGCAGGCGACGTCGATGCGGCCAGCAAAGGGGATGCGGAAGGGCTCGGTGCAGAAGATGGCGTACTTGGCCAGGGCCGCCAGACTCGTGTTCACGGCCAGGCTCAGCTCCATGGGCAGCTCTGGCGGCACGACGCTCGTGATGATGAGCACGCAGTCGAGCAGCAGCTTGGAGCGCTTGCGGTCCTTCTTGACGCCCTCGTCCCAGACGTACCACGAGGCGGCCAGGGCGAAGACGAGCAGGAACAGAATGAACCACAGGGCCTCGGCGTTGTTGGCGGACACGCGCTCGGTGGAGTAGATCATGGTGCGCACGAGGCTGCCCTGGGAGGTCTCGAAGCCGGTCTTGATGACGACGGCCAGGGCGCCGTTGTCCGGGGGCGCGGGGACGGACGAGGCGGAGGCGGCCTTGGCCTTGGCGTCGTCGGGGTTGCCGTGGGTGATCTGCAGGACCTTGGTGCCGCCCCAGAGGAAGGCGTTCTTGTCGAGGCCCTCGGGGTCGATGGGGGCGTCGGCGGGGCGCAGCTGGACGGAGTCCTTGAGCAGCGGGGTGCTCTCGCCGGAGAGCATGGCCTCGTTGACGATGGCGGTGCCCTCGATGAGCAGCATGTCGCAGGCGACGCCGCTGTCCTCCTTGGTGCGGCCGACGGAGACGAGGTCGCCGGGCAGCAGGCGGTCGCTGGTGACCTCGGTCCAGCGGCCGAGGCGGTAGACCCAGACGTCGTAGGGCTTGATGCTCATGCTGCGGAACTCGTTGAGGGTGCGCTGGCGCTGCCAGACGACGGTGCTCTCGAAGATGACGAGCATGACGAGGGTGAAGAGCGAGTAGTACCAGTACTCGTCGAGCATCCAGAGGCCGACGCAGAAGACCTGGAAGACGAAGAAGGGCGCGACGGCGTGCTCGCGGAAGAGCTCGGTGAAGGAGGGCACCGGGATGTCGAAAGCGTTGGGCCCGTAGTGCTGCTCGAGGCGCTCGAGGTCGGCGGCGGACGCGATGCCGCGCGAGCGCTGGAAGGTGGCCAGCGCGGGCTTGGGCTCGGCATCGATGTCGTAGGCGAGCGTGGCGAAGGAGCCGGTGTCGTGGCTGTAGAGAAAGCGGCGCTTCTGGAACAGGAAGGAGGTGTTGACGGAGCCGTCGGGGCGCTTCTCGCGCTCGATGCGGCAGATCTCGGGGGAGCCGGCATTGGCGACGGGGATGACCTTGATGAGGCCGGCGGCGTCGACGGACGTGGTCTTGGAGGAGGTGAAGAGGGCCTTGACGTCGACGCTCCAGTTGGTGCTGAGCCAGAACAGGCTCTGAACGGTGAGAATGGAGCCGACCCAGACAAAGGTCCACTCGGGCGCGCCAATGTTCTTTTCGTAGAGCTCGGGGTGGTAGTAGTTCAGCAGGAAGTAGGGCCAGGCGAGCATGAAGGGCCAGACGTAGACGTGGAAGCCGAGCGCGAGCGGCACGAGCAGATCGGCGCTCTTGATCTGGGGGTTGTCGACGAGGGGCGCCATGGTGAGAGGCGAAGCGAAAGAAACAAACCGAATATCAAGGGGCAGATCTTGAAGCAAAAAAAAAAAAAAAACCAAGATATCGATCGAGGCGCGCAGACGGCAGCCGGGTCGGACGCGGCAACCAGCAAGCCAGACAAGGCGCACACGATCAGAAACAACAAGGAGAGACAGGAAACGCAAAGAAACGGTCCGCTAAGTCAATCGCCCCTGTGGTCGTCGGGGGAGGATGCGTGGTGATGCGGTGCGAGGGAAATGTGGCAAGATGAGGACAGCAGGCAGGCTAAGGGCATACGTTTTGACGAGCTCCCCGATTGGGTTTAGTGGGGGGCTGTCTGCTATCTGGATGGTGCAATGCGGCAGGTGCTAGGATGGTGGGTGCGAAAATTGCGGCCTGGGATCCGAGGCGTCATCTCTCCGTCATCAAGTTCCAGAGAGCTTCATGCTGTTTGTCGAGCTTCATGGCTGTTTGTCGAAGTCAGTATTGAGTCTGAACGACATTCTTCATTCTCCCGCGTTGCGCTCGCCGAGTGACTCACCGTACTGGCCGACTGAACCGCTGTGGCTACAGTGGGTCCATGCCCTGAACGATCCCTAACGATCTGGACGATCCCCTAACGATCCCACCACAAACTTCCCTTCCACGCCACCATGTCCCGCTCCCAGCTCGCCCGCCTGCTGGACCTGCCCGACGACGCCCTGCAGCAGGTCCTCGACTACGGCGCGACGCTGTCGCCGGCCGCGGCGGCCGACCACTTCCGCAACCTGCTGGGCGAGTCGCCGGCCGCCCTCGACTTTGTGGCCGCCTTCAACGCGCGGCGGGGGGCCGGGCCGGCGCCGGCGCCGATGAGCCGCGGCAACAGCGACAGCGCCAGCGGCAGCGCGGCGCGCGACGGCGTGCCGAAGCCGGCGCGCAGGAAGAAGAAGGCGGCGGCGCCGCTGCACACGCCGGCGGCGCGGGCGGTGGCGAGCGCGGCGCCGCCGCCGGGGGCGGTGTACCACAAGAAGACGCAGGAGGAGGACTACATTGCGAAGCGGCCGACGCCGACAGCGAGCCCGGCACCGCCAGCACAACCACAACCACAACCACCACCCAAAAAGACGGCCGGCTCGCTCGTCCAGGACGCGCTGGCTCCCAAGGCCGCCAAGGCCAAGCCGGCGGGCGGCAGCAGCAGCGGCAGCAGCAGCCGGCCGGCGGCGGTCAAGGCGCACATCACGGGCGGCACGGCGATGCACGGGCAGGCGACGGCGCTGTCGGACCTGGACGCGGCGATCCGGGCGCTGGAGATCAGCACGAACCCGACACTGGCAGAGGGCGAGGGCGACGAGACGACGCGCCGGCGGCGCTGCGACTGCGTGGCGACGCGGCACCCGCTGCAGACGGCGGCGCCCAACTGCGTGCGGTGCGGCAAGGTGGTGTGCGTGCGCGAGGGCCTGGGCCCGTGCACGGCGTGCGGCGCGGCGCTGCTGGCGCCGGCGGACGTGCAGGCGATGATCCGGGCGCTGCGGGCGGCGCGGGGGCGCGAGAAGATGGCGGCGGACCGGGCGGTGCACGGGAAGAAGGGGGCGAAAGGACCGACGACGACGACGCTGGCGGGCGCCACGACCATCGCCGGCAAGACCCGCTGGGCCGGCGACGACGGCGACTTTGTCAGCCCCGCGGAGGCACAGGCGCGCGCCGACGCCGCGCAGCAGCAGCAGCAGCAGCAGCAGGAGGCCGCGCTGGCCCAGGCGCGCGCGCACCGCGACCGCCTGCTGGGGTTCCAGGCGCAGAACGCGCAGCGCACGACGGTGCGCGACGAGGCGGCGGACTTTGACGTGGGCGACGCGCTGCAGCAGCAGGCCGGCGGGGGCGCCGGCGGCCTGTGGGCGTCGCCCGAGGAGCGCGCCGAGGCGCTGCGGCGGCAGCAGGCGCTGCTGCGCAAGATGGAGTGGGACGCGCGGCCGGCATACGAGCGGCGGCAGCAGATCCTCAGCATCGACGTGACGGGCAAGAAGGTGTTCCGCAAGACGGTGGCGGTGGAGCGGCCGGCGACGCCGGAGGAGGAGAAGGTGCCAATGGAGACAGCGCCGGACGCCGGCGGCGGCGGCGGCAAGTTCAGCCACAACCCGCTGCTGGGGCGGCTGATCCGGCCGGTGTACGTGGTGGCAGAGCCGGAGAAGGGCAAGGGCAAGGGCAAGGGCAAGGGCAAGGGCAAGGGCGGGAAAGGCAAGGACGCCGAGAGCAGCCCCGACAAGGACGCCGACGACACCGCCGCCCCCCTCGCCGGCCGCCGCGCCGGCCCCCGCTGGCGCCGGGTGCAGGACGACCTCGACAACAACGAGGCGGTGCTGCTCGACGGCGGGCTGTACGGGGCGGCGGCGGCGGCGGGCGACGAGCCGGCGTGAGGGCAGGTAGCCCGAACGCGTTGCTGTGGTTGCTGTGGTCCGTGTTGCCCCGCACTGCCGGAGCTTATCTCCCGCCTGGGTATCGTTTTCCAGGGCTGTGTATAGATGGCGCGCTTGTCTGCCGCTCCCTTCTCGCCAATCTGACATCTTTCCGCATACTTGCTACCCCCATGGCCGACCTCAAATACGCGCTCGTGTTCGGCGCCAGCGGCGTGACGGGCTGGGCGGTGGTCAACGCGATCCTGGCGGACCGGCCGGCCAAGGGCGTCTGGGGCGGGGTGATTGCGCTGACGAACCGGCCGCTGTCGCGCGAGGCGGCGTGCTGGCCGGCGGACGAGCGGCTGACGATCGTGTCGGGGGTGGACCTGCTGGGCAGCCAGGACGAGCTGGAGGCGGCGCTGGGCAAGATCCAGGGGATCGAGCGGGTGACGGACGCGCTGTATTTTGGTGGGTGCCCTGGGTGACCTGGGCAACGGCGGACGAACACTGACCACGGACCACTGACCACTGCTGACCCCTGCACCCTGCCCAGCCTACAAAGCTAGCACCGACACCGCCGCCGAGGTCCGCGACAACACGGCCATGCTGCAGCGCGCCGTGGTGGCGGCCGACCGGCTGTGCCCGCGGCTGGGCCTGTTTGTGCTGCAGACGGGGTCCAAGCAGTACGGCTGCCACCTGCTGGGCGGGCGGCCGGACTACGTGCAGCCGCCGCTGGCGGAGACGACGCCGCCGCTGGCGCCGCCGCACGACGCCGGGCTGTTCTACCCGGCGCAGATGGCCTTCTTGACCGAGTACGCCGCCGCCCGGCCCTGGGGCTGGCTCGACACGCGCCCCGACATCGTCGTCGGCTTCGTGCCGCACCCCAACTTCTTCTCGCTGGCGTCGTCGCTGGGCGTGTTCCTCAGCCTGTTCCGCGCGCGGCACGGCGCCGGCGCCGCCTGCCCGTTCCCCGGCACGCCGCGCAGCTGGGCGACGCGCAGCAACGACAGCAGCGCCGAGATGATCGCGCGCCAGACGCTCTTCCTCGCCGCCGACCCGCGCTGGCGCGCCGCCAAGGGCGCCGCCTTCAACGTCGCCGACGCGCGCGCGCCCGTCGCCAACGCGGCGCGCTGGCCGGTGCTGTGCGCGTACTTTGGCCTGGTGGGCACGGCGCCGACCGGCGACACGCCCGTCGACGTCCGCCAGTACATCCGCGACCACCTGGACACGTGGGCCGCCCTCGAGCGCGCGCACGGCCTGCGGCCGGGCTTCGCCGACAGCCCGCGCGTGTTCCCCGGGTTCGAGCACGCGCTGCTGGTGCTGTTCGAGTACGACCGCCACTACGACATGGCCAAGCTGTACGACGAGGCCGGCTTCACCGAGGAGCACGACACGGCGACGGCCTGGGGGCTGGTGTTTGACCGCATGCGGGCGGCCAAGATCTTGCCTACGTTTGCGTGAGAGAGAAGAGAGAGAAGACAGAAGAGGACGGGTAGACGCGGCACGAGGGCCCAGCACGTCAGCACGTCATGGCCACGGACGGCCTGGAGGACACGGTGTCCTGGCCGAGGAGAACGATGCGGCTGAGCGGAAACGTAAGAGAAAGGACGGGGAATGGGGGCATCTCGGAGGATCTAAGGAAAAAATTGTGTCGGGCATGAATAATTTCCATGCAAACGACTATAAATGGTGAAAATCAAACAAAGATGACAGCATGTAAAACTCGACCGGTCAGATCGGACGCAAGTCGAAAAAGACAAAAGGACGGAGCCAATCCAGTTGTCGCCGAGGCGGGCGGGGGGGGCTAGCAGGCGTCGTGGGGCACGGCCGCGGCCGTGGCGGAGACGCCGGCCGATCTAGGGAGACAAAGAAATTGTCTGAACAAAGGGTGGGACGGTGAGAGGAAGGGAGTGTGCGAGAAGAGGACAGATGAAGACAGGTGGGGGGGGGGGGGAGAAG
>LZPB01000165.1:0-13978 GCA_001676865.1 Ceratocystiopsis minuta | reverse complement strand
ACGGAAACGGAAACGGAAACGGCATACTCCGTACCCGTAGTTCAGATGAGATGCCGATGAAAAAGGGAGGCACGCCAGATGACCATCCCCCCCCGATCGCGCCTTCCGAGGCTGGCGCGAACCATTCCAGCCCGCCGGCTACCGGGCCGGCCTCGCAGCCAAATCAGACCCTGGGAGGCAGCCGCATGACCACCGCTACCGGGTCCTGCTTTGTCCTACTTGTCCTACTTGTCCTACTTTGTCCTACTCGGGCCAACTTTGTCCTACGTGTCTGTGTCCAGGGGCTAGGGCCGGCCGGCGTGGGTCCGGGGAAGCGCGGCATGAACCCTGGGATCATCATGGAGAGCCGCACAGGGGGGGGAGGGTAGAGAAGAGGGTAGAGAGGAGGGTAGAGAGGAGGGAAGAGAAAGGATAAAGAGAAGAGGAAAGGAAGATAATTTTGAAAAAAAAAAATATAGAATAAAAAATAATATGATAAAAATAATAAAAAATGAATAAAATATTTTTTTTTAAAAAAAAATCAATTCTTTTTCTTCTTTTCAAAAAGATACGAGTATACCCACTACCCACCCACCCAAACCCCCCTAAACCCAACCCAAACCAAAAACAATCAACCCCCGCGAGGCGCAGCCCGTTGCTGACTGGCTCGAACGTGCCAGCCCCAGCGCCGAGGGCGGAGCCGGGCCGCCGGGTCTGGAAGAACGAGCGACGGCCACAGCGAGCATCCACGGCCACCGCGGGCTCAAGTGACCCGGGCGAGGCACGCGCACGCAACAAACGAGCCTGACAGCGCCTGGCCGGATGAAGAGTCTGATGGGGCGGAGACAGAGTCTGTCGTGGGGCGGCCGAGACGGGCGCTGGACGTCCTCTTAATGTTGGATGGCGCCCGCGGGGGGGGGCGAGAGTTGAGCGGGAGACCAGCGGAAGACGCCAGTGTCCGAGTCCTCGGAAGACGCCTGCCTCCACGACGCCTCTGCACGAATGTCCTTCCGCTCCATCCTGCCCGCGCCCGGCCGCAAGGGCAAGGCGGCGGCCGACGACACGGGCGACGAGAGCGGCGGCAGCCAGGCGTCGCCGGTGCCGGCGCCGACGCGGCTGGCGCGGCGGCTGCGCAGCGTGCCGCAGGCCTGCCACATGTGCCGGCAGATGAAGGCCAAGGTACGATGACGATGATGATGTTGGTCGACAGTGCTGACCGACCCCAGTGCGACGGCGTCCGCCCCCGCTGCGGCAACTGCATCGACCGCGACCGCCCCTGCGGCTACGAGGGCGAGGCCGGCCAGTCGCGGCAGGCGGCGCTGCGCGCGCGGCTCGCCGCCTTCGAGACCGTCTTTGCGCGCCTGCGCACCGCCCCGCCCGCCGAGTCCGCGCGCCTGCTGCAGGGCCTGCGCCAGACGGACGACCCGGTGGCGCTGCTGCGGGAGGTGGGCGGCGGCGGCGGCGGCGGTGCCGGCGCAGCCGGCAGCACGGCCGCGACCTCTACCAGCAGCAGCTCGCCCGCGACATCTTCCGCGTCGGCCGTCTCCTCGGCCCCCGCCTCGTCCTCCGCCCCCTCCGCCCCCCCCGCCCCCCTCTCCGCCATGTCCGTGGCCGCGCTGCTGGTCAGCGACCCGCCCGACGCCGACGCCTTCCCCGGCGACGACGCCCTGCACCACTACCCGTACCCGTACCCGTACCCGCCGGCGAGCAGCCGCGCCGAGAGTGCCAGCGGGGTGTCGGAGCGGTCTGTGGTGGCCCCGGCTCCGGCGGCACCACCCCCCCCCGTCGTGCCCGCGCTCGGCTTCCCCGACGAGGCCACCACCCGCCAGGCCGTCGCCGCCTTCTACCGGCACTACGACTCGTTCTTCCACGTGTTTCCGGCGGCGCAGCTGGAGCGGTTCTGCGGGGTGGTGTTTGGGGGGGCTGACACCGGCAGCGTCACCGTCGCCGGCACCGGCACCGTCCCCCCCCCCGGCCATAGCCACAGCGGCAGCGACTCGTCCGCGACGGCGACGCCCGACGACCGCGCGCTGGCGGTGGCGTGCGTGGCCGGCGTGGCGGCGCTCGGGCTGCAGGGTCGGCCGCGGTCGTCGTCGGCGGCGGCGCCGGGCTCGGCGAGCACGGCGGCGCGCGCCGTGTACGACGTGGCGCGGCACCACTTTGAGCGCGTGGTGGACGCGGCGCCGGCGCTGGCGGCGCGGGTGGCGACGCTGCTGGCGCTGTTCAACGTGACGCAGCAGAACACGGTGGCGCAGCTGTGGATAGGTGTGTTTGCCTGTCACCCTCTGTGTCCTCGTCGCTGACCCTTAGACACCGGCCTCCGCCTCTGCCGCGGCTGCGGCCTCGCCCGCCCGACGCCGGCCGACGGCATCCCGCCGGCCGAGTGGACGGACCACCGGCGCACGTGGCGGACGCTCGTCTTCCTGTCGAGGTGGGTGTGCCCCGTCTGCTGTGTGTCCGTCTGTCTCTAACCAACAGCTGGCTCGCCGTTGCCATGTGCTGCCTGACGGGCAAGGAAGAGGACTACGAGAAGACTGATGTAGGTGCCTCTCTCCCTTTTCTCTGAAAATCTGAAAACACCGCTGACAGACAGCCGGCCGCCATGGAGCTGGAGCCGTTCCCGGACGTGACCGAGCGTAGGTTCCGTCTAACCCTCGCCCCTGTCCACTGTACTGCAGCTAAACCCCCAGTCCTCCACGCCGAACTCGCCAAGATGGCCCTCCTGCGCGCCGCCGTGCTGCACGACCTGCGCGCGTTCGACTCGCTGAGCGTGTTTGCCTTTGCGTCCGCCCTGCGCGACCTGCAGGCCTGGCACGGCCGCCTGCCGCCGGCGCTGCGCGGCCTGCTGGAGGCGCCGCCGGGCGACGCGCCGCTGCCCCGCCCCCTCGCCGACCTGCACCTGCTGCACCTGGGCGCCGTGCTGCTGGTGCACGGGCGCGTGCTGGCGCAGTGGACGACGGGGTTCGCCGGCCGCGACGCCCGCGACGCCCGCGACGCCGCCGCCGCGCTGCTGGCCCGCCTGGGCGACGGCGTGCAGGCCGTCGACGTCGAGAAGGTGGCGTACGTGCTGCTGGCCGGCACCGGCGAGGGGGCGGCGGCGGGCGCGCCGGCCAAGACAACAGCAGCAAAGGGCGCAAAGGGCGCAAAGAAAAAGACCGCCACCGCCGCCGCCGAGGACTCCGCACCCGAGGCGGCAGCTCCCAGGTCCAAACGGAAGAGGCCGGCGACCGACGACGACGACCGCCTACCCGTCATGCCGATGCGCTGGACGGAGCGGGTGCGGCGTCTACTATGAGCACGGGGACGGGCGCTCTGTACGATCTGTACGATATATTCTTTTCATGCTGTGCTGTATGCAACGCCGAATATGCCATTTTGTACCATGCTTATGCGAAGCGTGGACTCCCTCCCTTGCCTTCCCCTTTCCCAACCAGCCTTGCCATGACCGCATGTCTCGGGTCGATATGCAAATGAAAAAAAAAATGAAAAAAAGCAGGACAACGGTATACAGACACGGCCCCTTCATCCACTGCGCACCGCCGTGTTTCTGCTCTCCCGGCTGCACCCCGACGACAGCCAGCACTTGTCCGGACCCCCCTGCCAGTTCCATCACACAACAGGACGGCGGACTATCAAGGTCCGCCACTGCCTCTGTGCAGACCCCTAGTTGTCCTTCTTGGTCCCGGTCAGACCGCCGACCTGGGTCTCGTTGTACTTGTCGCAGAGGCTGCTGTACTCGCGCTGCAGGCCCTCGGCCTGCTTCTTCAGCGTCAGCAGGTCCGCGTCCTTGGCAGCCAGCTGCTTGCGCAGGCTGGCGACCTCGCCGGCGTCGCCCGTCGTGCTGGTGCTGCGGCTGGCGCGCGCAGCGGGGCCCTCAAGCGTCTTGACGCGCTCCTCGAGGCGCAGCACATCCAGCACCATCGTGTACGTGCGGTTGAGGATGAGCGACAAGAAGAGCGTGAAGCCGCACAGGTACATGTTGCGCTGCGAGTAGAACTTGCGCGCCTGCACCTCGGACCGCTCGCGGCCGAGGATCGCGGCCGCGCCGTTGGCGCCGTTCTCCGACGTGGCGCCGAGCTCAACCTGGACACGGTACACGCGGTTGACCGAGTCGACAAAGAGAATCAGGATGAAGATGAACGTAATCTTGAGGCCGTACTGGATCTTGGCCACGATCGGGTTTTCGGCGAGGAAGCTGTGAGGGTTAGAGCCGGAAGAAAAAAACAAAGAAGAACGAAGGGAGAAAAAAAAAGATGAAACTTACGTGAAGATCTTCCGGCGGACCTTGAACGGAAAAGGGACGACGAGCAGAAGGAAGATGCCCATCTCTGCCATGAGCAGGGCGAAAACCTGGCCTGTCAGTACAATGGCGAGAGACGAGGGACGGGAGAACGAGAAAAGAGAGAGAAAAAAAAGAAACCCTCCCCAAGAAAACATACCAGGGAGTAGTACAGCGTCATCGTGTCTGTCTGTGGAAGATGGGTGACGAGAGAGAGGTGAAAGCAAGCAAGAGATCGGTTGAAGAACAAAGGTCCGGTGGTGGTTGAACGAGGGAAAAGAACCGTCGTGCTGGAGGGAAAGACGAAGGGAGGAGCTCGGCGGGCG
Organism: Ceratocystiopsis minuta; assembly: GCA_001676865.1. Lineage (NCBI taxonomy): Eukaryota > Fungi > Ascomycota > Sordariomycetes > Ophiostomatales > Ophiostomataceae > Ceratocystiopsis > Ceratocystiopsis minuta. The sequence continues at coordinate 9,394 of LZPB01000165.1, read as the reverse complement.
GCCGTCGTGCGAAGTGTCCACTCTCTGCTCAGCTTGCCTGGCTCGACAACGTCATCGTGGCTGGAGCGTGGGGCCGGGAGGCACAAAGCGGGCTACACCGCCGGCCCGTTTGCTGTCACGTGCGGCATTTCCCGTTCTTACAACGAATCAGGAAACTCGTTGTAAGACACTGTATTGCAGCTTCTTTTGTTCTGCTCTAGCTGGTAAGGTCCATGAAAGGCTCCGACCATCCGTTGCTTTTATATCGTGCTTATCATTGTCAGTTGCCTACGTTCTTCTTGCCTAGGAAGCAGCCAGTCTGCGTTATCCTGACCTCTGCGTTGTTAGAACTGTCTTCACTAAGGGGTGGGAGATGGGGATCTGAGCCAGGGTTGTTGTGTGATGGTGGCTACGGTGATCCACTGGCAATCGAGAGCGTAAGAGTTGATATCCCTGTTAAAGAGCCCCCGCTCAAGGGCGGGTTAAGCCTCGGGCGTCTGGCCGAGACCGGTAGTGGTGAAGCTGAGTGGCAGCTTGTATGATGCTTTGCATTCGGTGGCGGTCCTGGAAGAGTACGGTACCGGCATGTGTGATGAGTTCCGTAGGCTCTCCAGACGTGTATTTGTCTGGTTGCAGAGTCAAGTCACGGAACAAAGCAGTGGGGAAAACGTTACAATTGTTTGCCGTTTTGGTGAGCGACGGATAGTTGATGAGTCGATTGCGAGGCTCAAGAGTGAACCACCACAAGGGCGGAGGTGGCTCTCTGCTTTTTCGCGGTGCCGGTGTCCCACTTCGCATCTAGCAGCGGCGGTTCGAAGCGTAAAGATGATCTTTGCTAGTCGCTCTCGTGGTCAGCTTGGCTGGAGTCGGTGGGTGGTTCATTCGGGATTTGGACGGCTCAGAGCCGGCACTGTTTGTCGACAGGAGCGATGTCTCGTCGAAAACCACATCACAGTGTAGGGTGACAGAGTCAGTGGCAAGTTCCAAATGCGGAAAATAGTAGACGAGTTGTAGCCAACTAGATGCTGCTGCTCCTCTTTGCGATTCGCTGCTCCTCTGCGCGGTGTCGTTATTTCTCTTCGAGGAGATACTGCTCCTTCTGGAGGTACCGCCGGGCCTCCTTGAGAAGTCGCCTTCCGTTCTCGTTGTCATCTGTGGGGTTGGTTAGATGTCTTGCCTGATGATGACACTGGTCGAAAACACCGACTTATAGGTGGTGTGTATGGGCAGAAAGAAAAGGGAAGTAGGAGAAGGTAGAGAGGAGGGGCAGAAGAAAGAAGAGAGGGGAAGGAAGAACGAGAAAACCGCCTGCCTGTCATTTATGGCAGGCGCGGCACAAGCCCGGAACGGCGGGAGCAGTTCTACGGCATAGGCGGGGACGGCAGGCACGATGGCAACCGGCAGAAGATACGGGGGACAACGGTGTTTGTCGCGGTTGGTCACGTTTTGGGTGACTACAGGCGGGCACAGCACTGCCAAGATCGCGGGGAGGGAAAAAAAGAACGATCGACAACCCGAAATAGAAAGAAGGTTGAGGCTTTGCTGCGTGACGACTGCTCTGGCGAAGACGAAAGGACGCGAATTGCGCCTCCAGCCTCCTTCTAAATTTGGAACAGGGCGGACGCGTCGGTAAGTACATTGTACTCCGTACTCCGTTTGGTGCAGGCAACCGTTTGTTTGCTAGTGGTTGAACAAGCTTTTTGCGGGTATCGCTCCGTTCTAGCGAGGTCGAGCAAGGCGAGCTTGGGCGAACTCTTTCTCCGCGCAGCCGGCCACGCGTGCCGTCGCGAACAGGATTGTATACGAAGCGTACGTACGCACACACGCATGCATCTCTTTTGCGTCCGTGAAGACGAAGGGGGCGCTGCCGAAAGACCAAACACGCGATGGCTTTTGCGCGGGTTCCCGCGCAGTCCTTCATCAGAGTTCGTCTGAGACTCCACTGGATCCTTATTACCAGGTCTTTTCTTCCTTCGTATCTTACACCCCGAAGGATCTGTAGCGTCGCCGGCGGGCCAGGGTCAGCGAGTGTATCTTACTCCGTAAGAAACGGAGTATTTCGTAGCTTCTTCCTGGCACTGACGCCTGTGGAAGGATGCCGTCCAGTGCCTCCCATGCCTTGCGTCGCATCCAGGGAAGGAAGGCCCTGGCCGTTGACCGGGAAAGAGACACCCTCGACCAAGAAACTGAAATTGGGAGCACCCCAACCCCCAGGCTGCGCCCCTCCAGGATTCGGCGCTAATCCGAACCAGGGCTGCGCAGCTTGGAAAGAGCCCCACTGGCCAGGCGACGGCGGCCTTGCGCCACGCAACGGCCGGCCCAAATACGCCTCAAGCCTGCCCAGCCGCATCCGCACACACACCAGCCCCTAAACTGGTTTGAATCCTTCGGTGCATATTTATCGACAGCAATCTGCACCAGTTTGTGGTTTTTTCTGTTCTCATTCTCGTTGGTTTCGTTCCAACGTCTTTGTCTTTATCTTGATCTCCTCATCTTGTCACTCTTCTCTATCTTCAACTCTCTTCTCCTCTTCTCCTCTCATCCCTCTTCTCTCCTACTCCCCCTCCCTCAAAATGGTCAGCTTCGGCCGTGTGGCCTGCGTGGCCCTTCCGTTTGTGCTGGCCGTGGTCAGCATCATCGCCCTGCTCGTGGCCACCCTTGCCGGTGTCTCCAACAAGGACATGCACCTTTTCCAGATCAACACCACCGCCCTCTCCATCAGCGTCGCGGACGCGTCGAAACTCGTCACACGGTCGGCGGAAGGCGTGGCCGTGCGCACGATCGGCTACCACGGCGTGACCGACACGGTCGGCTACCATGACCCGAGTCTGCTGGGCGACGCCACGGACGACAGCGACGAGAGCGGCAAGGCGACCTCCGACACGACCGACAGCGACTCGACGACAGCGTCGGGCAACGTCACGGCCAGCGACCTGGGCCTGGGCAACCTGTACGACTTCAACCTGTGGAACTTTTGCGAGACGCAGCAGAACGGCACGCGCAACTGCACGAAGCCGGCGTTCGACTACGCGCACAAGACGCTGAACTCGACGGAGCAGGCGGTCGAGGCGGCCATCCACTCGCACCTGGGCGCGTCCGTGACGCTGCCCAAGGCGGTCACGGACGCGATCAAGACGTTTGGCACGCTGCTGCGCTGGACGGAGATTGTGTTTCTGATTGCGTTTGGCTGCCTGGCGGCCGAGATTGTGTTTGGGCTGTTTACGAGCTGCAGCCGCGGCATGTCGTGTCTGACGTCGGTGGTGGCGTCGGTGACGGCGGCGGCCGTGATTGCGGCCGCGGCCATGGCGACGGCGATGGCGGTGATTGTGGTCGGCGTGATCGAGGCCGAGGCCAAGAAGTACGGCGTGACGGCGTCGGTGCACTCGGGCATTCTGGCGGCGCTCTGGATCGCGGCGGCCGCGGCGCTGATCGCGTCCTTCTTCTGGACCTTTACCGTGTGCTGCTGCAGCCCCGACAAGAAGAGCAGCCGCCGCCGCCACGTGGACCGCGAGGCCGGCGTGTCCGACAAGGCGCCGCTGACCGGCGCCTACCAGCCGCTGGCCGACCCGCACAACCCGGGCTTCAACAACGCCACGGCCTACGCGCCGGCGGCCCGCTTCCCCGAGGGGGCGCGGTCCGACCTGGCCTACGAGCCATACTCGCACGCGCGTGTGTAAGCGGTGACGGCACGAGGACCTCTTCCGGTGTCGCAGCACGCCTCCTGGGGACGGAATCATTCTGTCCGATCTTTGCATTGCCGGCGTTTTGTGGCTAATTTCTCTTTTCTCTCTTTTGTTCCTTTGCCTTTTGCCCTTGCGTTTCTGATGGACTGGACGCTGTATAGGCACAGGGGTAGAACGGGCCGGTCTGCGCGGATCTGCAACGAATGTTTTATGTATACTCAGTAGAAAAGCTGGAGATCTCTCTATTTTCACATTTATTTATCCATATACACGTGACTGCAAAATTACCACAACTGGACAATGAGAGCGACGACAGCGTTAGAACACTGTTGCTATGGAAGGCAGGTGCTGTTGGTGTAGTTGTTCCTGTTGTAGCAGGTGGCTGTAGACGGAAAGAACGACCATAAAGAGTCAAAAGATTGAAAAAAAAAAAAACCAAGCCCACTTGGCCTAACCAACCTTCAACGAGCAACACCACAAGCCGCAAGCCAAAAATAAGATCCAACGACAACGACAGCCGACGAGGGCTGCACACGCTCGTTGCATGGAAGCCCCCCGGCCTGCATCGCCAGCGCCGCCAGCGCCGCCCGTGCCCCGGCTGCACCGCGTCGGGCCCGGCCTCTGCCCCGTCACGGCCCTTGCCTTTTTCCGCCACCAGCCGGCGGCGGCGGCGGCGGCGGCTGCACCCTCTGCGCTCTATGTCCTCGCGGCCGAGGACAACGGCTTGGCCGTGTACCCGGCGGCGGCGGCCTCGGCGTCCTGCTGCGGCCGCGTGCGCGTCTTTGCCGAGCAGGCCATCCACGGGTGTTTTGTGGGCGGGGAGGACGACGACGCGGGGGAGGGGGAGACCGCAGCCGGCCAGGGCCATGTCCTCGTCTGGGGCGGCCGGTCGGTGGCGCTGGTGTCGCGGGCGCGTCTTGTCCGGGTTATCGAAGGGCGGGACGCGGACGACACTGACGCCGAAGACGACGGCATCCTCGCCGCCGTGGCGCCCGACTGGATCCTCGACGGACGGCTGCTGCCGGGCGGCGGCGGCGGCGGTGCCCTCGTGACGGCGCACAACGCGGTGGTCCCGTTTGGGCTGAGTGTCAGCGCGCCGTCGGCACCCGCGCGGCTTTGTCTGGCGCCGCCGGCTGCGCGCATCGCGCCGTCGCGGCCCATGCTGCTGTACTCGGCGCGGCTGGCGTGGGTGAGCGCGGACGAGGACGATGAGGACGATGACAACGACGAACCCCCGGCCGCTCGGCTGCTCGTCGCCGCCGGCACCGTGTTTGGCGAGATCGTCGTGTGGACGTGCCGGTTGCCGCGGGCCAGCGCCGCCCAGGACCCCCAGATCCGGTTGCGCGGCGTCTTTTCCGGCCACGAAGGCTCTGTTTTTGGCGTGGCACTGTCGGCGCCTGTGGTCTTGTGCGGCAGCGACGCGGCGAGCCCAGTCCGCGTCCGTCTTATGGCCACGTGCAGTGACGACCGCACCGTCCGGATCTGGCCGCTGCCCATCAGCCCCCGCGAGGCCTCGCCAACGACGACGACCCCCCCGGACGCGAGCGTGGCCAGCATAGCACACGCGGCGCGCGAGACCGGCTTCCACAACACGCTGGCCGACGCCTCCGCCCCCGCCACGGCCACCACCCCGGCCCTGGCGGTCGCCATGGGCCACACATCGCGCATCTGGGGTGTGCGCTTCGGGCCCCGCGCGGCTGCTGCCACTGCCAGCACGACCGCCGACCTGCAGCTGTACTCGTTTGGCGAAGATGCGACGGCCCAGACGTGGCGGTGCACCGTGACCGCCGGCGGCACGGGAGCCTCCTCGGTCGCCGCGACGCTCGTGCCGCTGCGCACCGTCGCCGGCCACGCCGGCAAGAGCATCTGGAGTGCGGCCGTGGCGCCGGTCGGCGGCAAAGACGACGGCGGGCGCACCGTCGTTGCCACTGGCGGCTGCGACGGCCGGATCGGCGTCTTTTTCTCCGGCGACGACGCTGACGACGCAGCGGAGGGGCAGCAGCGGCAGTTGGTGACGTCCACGGTGCCCGCAGACGACGCACAGGGGCCCCCTGTGCGGTCCTCGCGTGCGCACGACACCTTTGTCAGCTTCGCCTTCTTGGCGCCCGACCGGCTGCTGGCCACGACGAGCCGCGGCCGCCTGCTGGTCGGCCACCTAGCCGCCGCAGCCGTACACTGGGCGGCGGTGCCAGGCGTCACAACAGAGACGGCGGCCGCGCTGCAGGGCTACAGCGTGGTGCGCAGCCCCTGTGGCGGTGGCGGCGGCGGGCCGGCACTCACGGCGGCACCAGCTGACCTGGCCGTGGTCGGCAGCGCCGACGGACGGCTGTTTGTGTATGCGGGCGGCCGGCTCGCACCGCTGACGACGCGGCTGCCGGCGGGGAAGAAGGTAGACGAGCTGTTCTTTCTGCCGGCGGCGCCGTCATCATCCGAAACGGACGTCCTCGTCCTCTCTGTGCTGGTGACCGGCCTGTTCCACGACGAGGCGGTGCTCCTGGAGATCGACGTCGACGTCGCCGCACCCGATCACGCACCGCTCGTGCGTGGCGAGCGCCCGCAGCGCCTGCTGCTACCCCGATCCACGACGACGGCGCAGCCGCTGACGGTCACCGCCGCCAGCCGCTCCGGCGACGTGCTCGTCGTCGGCTACAAAACCGGCCGCCTGGGTCTGTACACTGGTCATGACTCGGGCTTCATGACGCTCGTCGCTGAGCGACCACGGGCGGCGCGCGATGCTGTCCTCGCCATCGTGCCGCTGCCGGCGCCCGCCGCCGACGCGTTTGTAGTGACGGCGCGCGACGGCACGTACCGGATCTACGCCGTCGAGGGCGCGGCGCCGTTGCAGCTACAGCTGCGGCACGAGACGGCGCCGCCGTTTGGGCCGATTGTGCGCGACGCCTGGTTCGTCTCGGCGGCCGATGGCGGCGGCGCCGACCTCGTGCTCTGCGGCTTCCGCAGCACCCAGTTCGTTGTCTGGAACGAGACGCGCCAGCAAGCGCTGGCGGCCGTCGACTGCGGCGGCACGCACCGCGCGCACACGTACTGCTACGGGCGGGACGGGCGCCTGCGTTTCGCCTTTACGCGCAGCGGCCAGCTCGCTGTGTTTGCGCAGGACCTGGCCGATGCCGGCGCCGGCGCCAGCGCCAGCACCTCTGCGACCCTCAAGCCGGGCGGCCATGGCCGCGAGATCCGCGCCGTCTGCGCCAGCCCGCGCGGCGCCTACCTGGCCACCGGCGGCGAGGACACTGTCGTGCGCATCTGGGGCCGGTGGTCCGGCGGCGCCGGCCTGCCGCCCTGCCTGGCCGTCCTCAAGCGCCACAACACCGGCCTGCACGCCCTCGCGTGGCTCGGCGACGACTGCCTCATCAGCGCTGCCGGCGCCGAGGAGCTCTACGTGTGGCGGCTGGCGCGGCTCGACGGCGGCTCGCCGGCGTCTACCACCGCGGCCACCTACCGCGGCCTCGCCGTGCGGTGCGAGGCCGCGTTCCCGCCAGGCACCGGCGAGAGCCACCCGAAGGACCGCAAAGCCGCCGGCAGCAAGATCTTGCGCATCACCGCGCTGGACGCCACACCCGAGGCCGGCGGCACCGCCCTCGTCTCTGTCGCGCTGTCCAACTCGGTGCTCAAGACCTACCGGTACACGCCACCGCCCGACAACAACGACGCCGGTACGGCCAGCGCCGGAACCTGGACACTCCTGGCCCAGGGCCGCTACACGGGCGCCTGTCCGACCGCGCTGCACCATCTTTCAACGGACGACGGCGGTGGCGGTATCGGTCTCGCGGTCTTGGCTGCGTTTGCCGACGGGCACCTGACCGTCTGGCGGGCGGACTGCAACGGCAACCACTCCGGTGACTACGCCCTCGTCGCCGCCACACAGGCGCACCGCAACGCCATCAAGAGCCTGGCCGTGCAGTCGGTGTCAGGCACCCGCGCCGTCGTCATCACCGGCGGCGACGACAACGCGTTGGCCGTGACCAGCCTGGAGTGGTCGGCGCGGCCGACTGCTGACACGCCGCTCTTCCACAAAACACACCGCGTCGCCCGGGCGCATGCCGCGGCCGTGACGGGGATCCAGCTTCTGGGGCGGCCGTCTGAACTCGAAGAGGCTGGCCAGCAGGGCACATACGTCTGCATCACCGCCTTGTCGTGCAGCAACGACCAGCGCCTCAGGGCGTGGCGGATCCTAGTGCGCAGCGGCGGCGGCGACGGCGCTGCCGTGCGCGTGCAGCTCCTGGACGACCAGTACAGTGCGATCGCGGACCCGGGCAGCCTGGTGTTAGGGGGAGACGCGGTGGTGGTTGTCGGCATGGGGATGGAGACGTGGCGGCTGGGGGAGAGATGAGATATGGCAGAAATAAAGGATCAAATAATCAGACAAGAAATCAAAATGCAAACAAAAAATCAAAATCAAAACAAAATTATAATCAAAACAGAGTAATAAAAAAACAGAGTAATAAAAAAATCAAAAATATCAACGTCAACAAAAAGTGATCGTGGCAGGGTTCGAACCTGCGATCCCGTCCGAATCAGTAAGAGGTGGAGACTGTAAAGGACATGCCCTAACCACTAGGCCACACGATCGTCGGCAGTGACCCAATTAAATTTGATTCTTATTTTGGCTTATAGGGGCTGCCGGCCGGGAGCCCGATGCACAGCTCCACTCCACGAAAAACCGGACAGGACCTCCGCCAACACGACGACGACGACGACGACGACGACGACGACGACGACGACAACCAACTGCTCTGTTTTCGTTCCCCTTGCCCTGTCAATAAAAACCTGCAGAGCAGCGGCACCACCATGCAGAGTCTGACAGCCCGGGCCCTGGCCCAGCGCGGCGCGGCGTCCCTGGTGCGGTGTCCGGCGTGGTAAGCTTCCCCGTCGTCTTTTTCTCCTGCTGCCGCACCACCACCACCACTGCTGACCGTTTGTCCAGGACGTCTCCGTGCGTCTTTCTCCTGCCAACATCTGCCGTGCTGCACAGCCGTGCCGTGCCGGCAATGGCGGCCGGACCGCGCGCCGCGGCGCCGGCGCCGGCGTTTTCCACGACGGCCGCGCAGCGCAAAAAGGGCGGCGGCGGCGGCGGCGGCGGCGGCAAGAAGGACAAGCGCGACAACAAGCGCGACAAGGCCAGCGAGGCGCCCGATGCCGGCGGCAAGGACGACGCGGCCGATGACGGCAGCGGCGGCACGCACCCGGCGCCGGACCCGGCGGACCCGTTTTCGTTTGCCGACGTCGAGTCGCGCTGGCAGCGCAGCGACGCCCACCACGAGGAGAAGTTCAAGGAGCTGCAGCGGACGTTCCGCGGCGGGCTCGGCGGCGGAGGCGGCGGGGCCGGGGGCGGCGCCGACGGCGAGGGCGGCGTCGACGTGGACGCCATCGGCGCGACGCCGGTCGTCGTGCGGGACGAGGGCGGCCGCGAGAGCCAGGGCAAGGGCGGCGCCAAGGGCAAGAAGCACGCACACGCACACGCACACGAGGCCGGCGGCGCAGACAAGGACGCTGCCGCCGTCCCCCTCAGCCAGCTGGCGCTGATCCTGCCGCGCCCCGGCGGCCGCGTCGTCGAGCTGCGCATGCACAGCCCGGCCAGCCGCAAGGCCATTGTCAGCGCCGTGCAGGCGAGCCCGCTGTTCCACGGCCAGCAGCCGCAGCCGGACGCCGACGACGAGCTGGTGCTGCTGGTGAAGCTGGGCAGCGGCGGCGGCGAGAGCGGCAGCGGCAGCGGCGGC
>LZPB01000164.1:0-41692 GCA_001676865.1 Ceratocystiopsis minuta | reverse complement strand
CACCACCACCACCACCGCCGCCCCCTCCCGCCGCCTCCCCCCCCGCTACCCGGCCGACCCCGACGACTGGCGCGCCCGCCTGCGCTACTGCGAGGCCGTCCGCGACAAGGGCCGGCTGACGGCCGCCATGGTGCGCCTGCTCGACGTGCCCGACGGCCTGCCGCCCGACGAGGTCGCCGCCCGCCGCGCCGGCAACCTGCGCCTCGACCGCGTGCGCGAGCAGCGCCTCAAGGCCCGCAACAACTCCGCCGCCAAGCGCAGCCGCCAGCGCAAGGTCGAGCGCATCGAGGCCGCCGAGGCGCTGATCGCCGCGCTGCAGCGCGAGCGCACGGCGCTGCAGGCCGAGGTCGGCCGGCTGCAGCGGGCGCTGGCGGCGGCGACGGCGGCGGCGGCGAACACATGAAAAGACTGCTGGCACGGTGCGCGATGGCGTTTGGGTTGAGTGATCACCGGTACTGGAAGTACTGGAAGAGGTTTCGTCTCAGGACTCTGGCTCTCTGTTTCTTATTTGCTTTCTTTTTATGTTGTTTTAATTGTTTTTTTTTCTTTTTCTCTTTCTTTCTCTTTATCTCCCTTCCTGTATCCCTTTACTTTGCTTTTTCCGCTGCATACGATAACCACCGGACGGCGCTTGTCCTTTCATTTGATGACCGTTACGACCGCTTTCTTTGCTTCTTTTGTCCTTATTTTTTCTTCGTCCTCTTTCTTTTTTGCCCCCGGCAGAACATCTCGTTTGTTTACCACAAGGAGAAATGTTTCGTGTTGTTTCGTCATCAGTAGGTGGTCTCGTTCCATCAGAGGGCACAAGCAAACAAAATCAATCATATAAAACAATCAAACAAAGAAACGTAAATAAATGAAACAAGAAACAGACAGCTCTTCCCCAGGCTGCGCTTAAAGACGCCCCGTGAAACGACGGACAAGGGTACCGCCCCCTGTCTGACAGCTTGTGTCTCCCGTGGACCGCGGTCCTGTCTCGTCTGCTGTGGTCGTCTTCTCCGCAGGCGTTGTGTACCAGACGCTTGGAACTCCATGAAAGTGAACAAACGGCATGGGTGTATAGAAAGAAATCAACACGACACAGCACGCAGACACAAAGACATGTCATCCAGCCATGGACGCAAAAGCAACGAAAACAAAGTCTGATGGAAAGAAAACGACACAAAAAGCAACCAAACAAAGTCTGATAAAAACAAAAACGACTCACGCCACCGGCACCCCCCCTGGCGCCGCGCGGTCGTGCACCAGCCGGCCGTTCACCCACACCTTCTTCGTGTTGCGGTCGTCGCCGTTGAACAGCCACTTGGCCACGCGCTCCTCCCACGTCTCCCACCCAAACACGTCCACGTTGGTGTCCTCCGGCAGCGTCTCGCCGGCGTCGTGCCGCGGCACGCCCGCCGGATCGACCAGGCCCAGCCCGATCAGCTGCGCGTCCCACGCCATGCCCACGCGGAACAGGCCCACGCGCTGGCCCAGACCGACGACCGACGCACCGCCCGCCGTCGCCAGAAAGAGCACCTCCTCCACCGACAGCTTGGCCGAGTCGTCGCCGCCCATCGCCACGTGGCGGCTGACCAGGCTGGCCAGCCGCGCCGCCTCGAGGATGCTCGGCGAGTAGCCGCCGCTCATGTCCGTGCCCAGCCCGACCTCGATGCCGCGCTGCAGCAGCCAGCGAATGCGCGCCGCGCCCGACGTGATCGCGCTGTTGCTGCACGGGCAATGGCTGACCTTGCTCTGCCGCGACCGGATCAGGTCCGCCTCCTCGTCCGTCAGGTGCACGCCGTGCGCCAGGATCGTCTGGTCCGTCAGCAGCCCAAAGTGGTCGTAGACGCCCGCATACGACGGCCGGTCGTCCTCGTCTGCCGCTGCCGCTGCCGCTGCCGGGCCCGCCTCGGCCGCCGCCTTCTTGGCCGCCAGTGCCTTCACGCCCGGCACCGCATCCTTGAACAGCGTCTGCACCAGCTCGATCTCGTTGAGGTTCTCGCTGATATGCGTCTGGATCGGCCAGTTCGTCTCCTTGTGCAGGCGGCCGAGCCGGCCCAGCATGTCGGCCGTGCAGCTCGGGGCAAAGCGGGGGGTCAGCACCGGCCGCAGCAGACTGTGAGTGGGGTCGATGTGCGCGATGTGCGCAATCGTGGCACGCGTGGCGGCCTCGGCCTCCTCCGGGCTCTCGTCGCGGTAGAACTCGGGGCTGAAGTGCGGGTTGTCCATGCACACGCGCCCGACGAGGGCGCGCTGGCCCGCCGTCAGGCAGATGTCGGCCAGCAGGTTGGTAGCGTCCACGTCGACCGTGGCGTAATACGCGGCCGTGGTGGTGCCGTGCGAGAGCGTCTTGCGCACGCAGCGGTTGTAGACCTGGCGGGCCTTGGCCAGGTCCTTGAGCGAGGCCTCCAGCGGGAACGTGTACTTGTTCAGCCAGTCCAGCAGCGTGGACTTGCCAAAGATGCCGACGTTGGGGTACTGGGAGGCGTGCAGATGTGTGTCTAGGGCGTGTTAGTGGTGAGTGCAGATCTATGGGCAACGCACGGACAACAGCAACGCACCAATGAAACCAGGGAAGAAGAACTGTGCCTCGCCGGAAACCGTCACGGCCACGTCGGCCGGAGCCCATCCCAGGCGCGGCAGCAGCACCTCCTGGATCCAGGCAGGGGCAGAGCGGGGCGGCGAGGATGCCTCCGACGGCACCGGGGCAGCGCCAGGCGTGTCTGCGGGCGCAGACCCGCGGGCGTCAGTGGGGGCGGGGGCGCCGCAGCTCTCGGCCGTCTCAACTGCCGCGATCGTCCCGTCAGCAGCGACGGCAACGGCGGTGTCGTAGAGATAGTCGATCTCATCGAGCGCGGGCGTGTGGATAAAGGTGCCGAAGAAGACTTGCGCCATGATGGGCGATGTGGTAGGTGGGGTAGGGGAGAGAGGGGTGGGAGAGAAGATGGAAGGGAAAAAGGGTAAAAAGACGAAGGGGAAGAGAGATGCGATAGCAGGGATCTGGTGAGATTCGGCGATATCACGATGCGACGATTCGATTCGATGAGATCCGATGCGACTTGTCCAGGTTCGTCTGAGGGAAGCAAGAGAACAAGAACAACGAAGACGAGTGAGACGAGTGAGAACAAAAGAAAAGGCGCCAATCTGCAGAATCCCTCCCACTGGTCAACACTGCGTGCGATAAGCCAGGAGCCTTGTGGACGAGAACACAGATGCACAGACACGCGGATTGGACGATAGACAAAATAGTCTTTGGTTCAGCCGTGGGGGAAGGGGCGTTACTCTGCCGGGAAGGAACAAAAGAGCGCACCGGCCTCTGCTGTTTACGGATGCGGTATGCGTAGAAGGAGCGAGAGGAAGAAGGAAACAAGAACCAAGAAGCAAACAGAGCAGGACCAGAAAAAAGCAGACGGAAGGAGCAGACAACAAAGGGCACAACGAGAAAAGATATAAATCCCCAATACAGAAACCACCGCGGGGGGAAGGGGCAACTAGCGGGCACTTTTGTATGGGGATTTCTCCAGGTCGTTATTTCCTGGCGCTGCCTTACGAGTACGAGTCTAGAAAAGACCGAAAACGGCGAAAAGGACAAAAAAAAAGGAGGACCAAGCAGGAGCAAAAGAACATGGTCAACATCCCAGACCCGTCTCTGCCGCAGATCTTATCTCGGTTTCGGCTCGCCCGTTGTGGCTCTTGGAAATACCGCATCTGTGGTTTGCGGCATGCTGGCGGGGCCAGCCCGATCGAATGCTGGTTGCCTAGTGTCTAAGGGCCGCCGGGGGCGCGCTGGAGAAAGGGGAAAGAGGAAAAATGCGCTGTCCCGGGCGCTAGCGCCGGTGCTCGCCGTTTTCCCTCCCCGTTCTGTGGAGCCTGGACGGAGTACGGAGCAGCCGTTGACACGGAAAAGACGACCATTACTCGTACATCAAGCTTCAATAGACAACAAAGTACATGCTCGTCTAGTTTACGAGGAGTATCAAATCAAAGAGAATTTCCACAACAAAATAGAGCTCATGAAGAGAATTGAATCGAATGAACCTTCACACAGAGTACACAATCATGAATGAAAATTACAAAGACGACATGCGAAACATGAAAAACATAAAATCAATCTAAACGCCCTGATGCGCCTGCTGCCGCGGCTTCAGGTTCTCCTTCTGCAGCTCCGCATGCCGCAGACGTGACGGCTCCACACGCACGAATCCCGGCTGCCGCTATGCCTCCAGACTGCTCGTCGTCGTGTCGCTGCCCCCGTTCGCGCCGTTTGCGCCGTTCACCCCGTTCGCCACCGCGCCGTTCACGCCGCCGTCCTCCTGGTACTTGTCCCAGTTCGCCAGCACGTGCCCAATCCGCGGCGAGTTCGTCAGCCGGTACACATCCTCAAAGTACTCCTTCGTCAACTCAAATGGCCGCGCCGTCACGTTGGGGATGTATTTGCCAATCAGCTTGGCCGGGTCGATCGTCGTCTTGTTGATCTTCTTCAGCAAGAACGACCGGAACGGCTTCACGCCGCTGCGCAGGAACGTCGAGTGGAACGGCACGTCGATGCCCCGGAGCGGAATCGTCGCAAACCCGCGCTGCAGCTCCAGCGGCCGCGGCTTCTTCTCCGTCTCCTCCGCACACCCGCGGATGATCTCGTTCAGGTGCTCACGCACCTCCTCCAGCTTCAGCTGCGCCCGCATCTGATCAATGTCGATCTTCTGCACCTTGAGGAAGTTCGTCACCCCGCCCAGCGTGTCCAGCGCCCGCAGGTCACCTGCACACACGTACTGCTGGTTCGCAATGTTGAAGTTGACAATCTCCAACAGCCATCCAGTCTCATCAGCAATGCTGCTCACCACAAACCGCAGTGCCTCCTCGTTGAATGTCTTGGAGATCCGGCTCGGGTTCACCGCGCACATCGAGTAGTTCGACCGTCCGCTTGCGTCGCGCTCCACTGCCACCTGCATCGTCAACCCGCGGTAGAACACCACCGACACCAGCGACTCAATCGGCATCACGTCCGCCAGCGCCGCCAGCGCCGAGTACTCTCCCAGCGAGTGGCCCGCAAACGTGCTGTCGCGCGGCACCAGACCCTTGGCCTTCATGTCCTCAAAGCTCGCCTTCTCCATCAGCGTCAGCGCCGGCTGCGTGAATTGCGTTGCCGACAGCAGGCCCGTCGGCGACCGGTAGGTGTACGATGACGTGTTCTCGTCGATTTCCTTGAAGATTCGCTCCGACTTTATCGAACCATCTGCCATCACCGTCTCAAACGTCATCGTCATGTAGTTCTGCCGGATCGCCTTGCCCTTCGGTCCACCAAAGTGAATCGTAAGCTCCTTCGGGTTGTTCCTGACAATGTTGGTAATAGCAAAGCCTATGCACTCGGTTAGCAAAGATGTCCAGAGTCTCTCTTCCGTCCCTTGTTTGATTCCTCTTGGGAAAGCACTCACCATAGGTGTCCATCAGATACTTGTCGGCGCGGTCCCACACATCCTTCGCCACATCGCTGCTGTCGTACAGGTCCATACCCATACCCTGCTCCTGCGAGCCTTGGCCCGTGAACACGTACGCCGTAACCGGCTGCTCAATCTCTGCTTCGCCGAGAAGAACCTTCTCCTCCGTCTCCGCATTGCTGGCCTCCACCTTGATGATCTTGCGCCCGCCGATCATGCCCACATGCTGCAGCTTCACCCGGATGTCGTCGTTCGGCAGCACCATGCCCACCAGCGATGCGTGGAAGCTACGCACCCGTCCGATGTTGTTCTCCGCCGCCCAAGTCTCCACCAGGCTGCGCACCGCCGCACTCGAGTACATGCCGTGCGTGATCGTGCCCGGAAGGTTCGCGTAGTTGGCAAACACCCGCGACACGTGGATGGGGTTGTAGTCGCCCGACACACGCGCATACGTCTCGTTCGACGCAGGCGCCCGCAGCTGCAGCGGCGTCTTGCCGCTCAGGGGGATCGGGTTCTCAAAGTTCACCGGCTGCTCAATCGACGACCCGTGCCGCTCCAAGTAGTCGATCACAGGGTTGCCGTTGGACGTGCCGGCCTCGTACTCCACGCTGGCCACCTGCACAACTTCCTTTGTTGGCAGCTCTAGCAGCACCTGGCCGCGCGTCTCCACACTGCTAAACACCGTCCGGTTCTTGAACCGCATCAGCGACTGCAGCCGGAAGGTCAGAGTCTTGCCCAGGAGCGGGATGTCTTGCTGGTCCTCCACGACAAACCACTGCTTCGAACGCAGCACCGCAACATCCTTGCTGGTGGCCAGATGCACCTGCATCGGCGTCTCCACCTTGCGCTGGAACGTCTTATCAAAGTCATTGTACTCGCCCCGGTACAAGAACTGAGATGTCACCTCCATCACCGGAGCACCGTCTCGTGCAATCGTCCCGCACACCTCGACCATCTTTCCCGACTCCTGGTTGATGACGGCGTTAACCTGTGCCGTTGTCGACACCTTGTCGCCCTTCTTCAACGGCTCCGCCCCGGGAACCATGCGGAATGCGTTCGACAAGTGCACCAGCTTTAGCAGATCGCCATCGATTGAGCGCGGGAAGATAGGCTTGGTGATCGCCTTCCAACCAACGACAATGGCAAAGTCCATCGGTGCGTACATAACTTTGCCCGGACGATCAACAAATGCCTCGCCGGCGTTGCCCACAGCATGCACAAAGTCGTTGATGTCTTCACTCGTGATCGTGGTACTGCCACCGTCAAACGTGCCGGTGACCTCGGCATCCAGGTTGATGGGCTCGTGACCAAACCATGCACGCCAGTAGAACTCCTTGATGCGGTCATTCCGGTCATCCATCACTTCATGAATCGGAGCGTAGCCGGCCTCTGGGTGGTAGGTGAACTTCAGCGGAAGGTCGACCGGCTTGCCCAAAGCACTTGAACGTTTGATCAGATTGACGCGGATCTCGTTCTTGCCCGTCAGCTTGATGTGCACGACATCTTCGTAGTGGTTGTGACGCGGTTGCTCCTTGACAATAATCTCCGTTTTTTCCGGGTCGTTGGGATAGCGGATCTCAACCAGCAAACCACGAGCAGGCGCGAACACACGCTTCATCGGGTTCGTTTGGTATTTCTTGCCCTGCACGAAGACATCGGAGAGCAGGAGGGCATGACGCCATGAGTAGCTCTTGCCAGCAAGCAGAGCCAGCCAGTCATCAACAGCGGGCAGGGGAATGTTCTCCGCGAAGGCGAGACGGAAAACGTTCTTATGCTCGTCGTACAGCTCCGACACGCTCTCCAAGTCAACGGGAGCACTGGGCTCTATGAGCTTGCCGCCGAAGTACTCAATGGTTGGGATTGCCGAGCGATCACCCTTGTAGACGTCCTTTGTAAGGCCAGCAATATGCGCGTTGTGGATGTTGTCCAGAATCTCCTTTATCGGCTCGTCCACAACAGTCGAAAATCGGACAGCGGTCGGCCCTTGCAAGATACAGGTACGACCGACATCTTGGTCGATGACAGCCTCCAGATCCTCGGACTGCCAAAGCGAATCCTTCTTGAAGAAAACCTCGAAGTTCTCGTCGAGCGCTGGTACGAACGTGACGGGCTTCTGCCCCCGGCGCTGGCACAGGAGCAAAAAGTGCTGGACATCTTGGGCGTTGATGGTCTGGTTCTCCGCCTCAGGATAGTGCGACAGAATCTCGATGACAGCGGAGTATGGCTCCTCCAGCTGGGAGTAGTTTTGTAGGCGAGAGGATTGGTTCGGGCCGGCAGTGAAGCGCTCCTCGACACGATGGATGAAGTCGCCCGTAAGTTTCATAAACGACGGGTCAATCCAGCGCTTCTCGTGCCTGACATAGAGCAGGTCAACCATGCGGCGAACAACCTCACCATAGGTCATGTCCTCGAGGTCGACAGTCTCGCCCGCCTTGTTGCGACCAAACCACACCTTCTGGAAGTCGTCATTGAGCTTCTTGATGATATAGTCGCGGTTTTTCTTCAACTCGGCCACGCGCTTTTCCTTAGGCAGACTGAAGATTTTCTTGTCCATCTCGGCCCAGAACAGTACGCCGCGGGTGGCCAGCTTGTGGATGGGTTCGCCCATCTCGGAGCGAACGGTAATGACACCTCCGGCAGGGCCCTTGTATGTCTTCTCCCACTCGTTTGGATCCACACCGGTGGCTTCCACAATGGCTTTCTTTGCATTTTTGCTGGTGTGGGCCTCCTTGGCCACCATCATCCGGCTACCGAAAAGACATCCGTCGTAGGGCATGGGAGGAGAGCCAAACTCAGTGGACCACTTGCCAGTAATGTAGGGATAGGTGTCCTCCGCACCTCCGAAGCCGCTGCCGGCAACGAGAATGATGTTTTCGGAGCGGCGAATCCGGCTGTACATCTGCAGGATGGGCTGGTGGAAGTCCTCAAACGAATGGTGGCCACCGCCGCGACCACCAGTCCACTGCAGAATGACAGGGAACTTGGGGTTCGCCTTTGCAATGTTGATGACGGCCTGGATGGCGTCAACAGAGCCGGGCTTGAAAGCGATGTGCTTCAGGCCGAGTGTCTCAATGTACTCCTGGGCAACCTCAATGGACGGCACACCAGCACCAATGGTGAGTCCTTCGATAGGCACTCCCTCGGCACGCAGGCGACCGATCATGGGGATCTGCCATGCCATGGAGCGCGGGCTGACATAGATAAGATTGACGGAAATGCCACGTCCAGCGGGAATGGCATTTTCGATTTTGCGGAGGGCGGCGGTCATCGTCTTCGCGTTGTAGTAGCCACCGCCAGCAAGCTCGATATGGTAGCCGGCCTTCATTGTCGCGGCAACAAAGTCCCAAGGAACTGTCGACGGAGTCATGCCAGCAACCATGACAGGTGGAAGGCCGAGAAGACGGCTCATCTTGGTGTCGACAAACGTTTGGCCACTCTTGGTGTGGACCAGACGGGGGCCAAATTCGCGGACCCAGTCTACAGCGTATTTGACAGCATTTTCCTCGTCCCGATCGAAGAGTTCAGGCTTGTAGCCGACCTCGGTGACGGTGCCGCTGACGGTGCCAGCAAGAATGACACGGACACCAGTGCCCTCTTTGTTGCGGCTGGTGAGGATGCCCAGACCAGAGATACCACCAG
This sequence comes from Ceratocystiopsis minuta, assembly GCA_001676865.1. Lineage (NCBI taxonomy): Eukaryota > Fungi > Ascomycota > Sordariomycetes > Ophiostomatales > Ophiostomataceae > Ceratocystiopsis > Ceratocystiopsis minuta. Next base: position 32,636 of record LZPB01000164.1, on the reverse strand, counting down.
GGCCAAAGTCCAAGACGTGCGTGGCGTCGGGGAAAACAGTGGCCTTCTCCCAGTGGACAGGGTCGCGGGTGATGAGGCGGATCAGGGTAGGAACAATGTTGCCCTTGACCTCCTCGCGAATGTCCTTGCCGGTGTTTGTATCGAAGACAGCAATGCCAAGGGCATCTGCGTTGATGGCAATGCTGCTCAGATCTTCGTCGATGAGGGCAGTGGCCTTCTCCAAATACGTGCTGTGGAACGGCGCTGTAATGGGCAGGAACCGGTTGACAAAACGAACCTTGCGCTCGGTATAGGGGATGCGGGTTTGGTCGAGGCCAGTGGGCGCCTTGACCTTGCGCAGCTGCAGATTGAGACCATAAAGCGATATGGGAGGGCCGGTAACAACAAGATTGCGCGAGCTGTTGACCAGGGAAATGGCAATGTGGCGATCCGGCGGCAAGTACTGGTTGGTCGCGTCGATGTGCTTTTGGACCTGGGCCTGGGAAAGATCGCGGATGCTAAGCATGGGGGTCGGTGTGCCCTCGCCATTGTCGATCGAGTCCTGCAGCATAGAGGGCGCCAGGGAGGTGCGAGGAAATGTCTGCTGGCTGCGGGCACCAATCCAGAACAGAATGGTGATTGCGGCAGTAGAGAGCTCGGAGAAGGAGACCCAGTCCGCGGCAGCAGCGGTGACAGCGGCGAGGATGATGCCCTGGGAGTGTCCCGTGGCACCGCGTATGCGCTCGCGCAGAGTGCCCGGGTGGACACCGAGAACTTTGCAGGTGACAGCATAGTGGGCCAGCTGGACCAGACCGATGAGCGGGAAGCTCACAGGCGCAGAGACAAGGTAGTCGACGTCTGGGGTGGTCTCGGGGCGACGCAGCCAGGTCATGACGTCAAGGCCCTTGGAGTAGAGCTTCTCGGCACTTGGGTGCTTGGACAGCCCCTGAAGCAGGTCGGCGATGCTGACGACGAGGTCGGACACGAATGACGGGTAGGTGTCGTAGAGCTCGCGTAGCTCCTCGAAGTACTCCTCGATGTTGCCCTGACCGCCGAAGATGCTGTAGACGTTTGCAGAGGCGTCCTCAGCGGCACGGAAAAGGGCAGACATGTGTGGCTTGATGGTGCGGTTCGAGACGGCACGAGCGGTGTAGTAGCTGCGGATGACGACCAGCTTCTTGGCGTCGATGCCGGGCAAGGAAGCGGCAAGAACATGCACTTCGTTGCCTCGCAGGTACGCACGCTCGAACTCGTTCAGGACGAGCTTGAGCACCTCCTCGTAGGAGCCCTGCGAGTCGTCCTCGCCCTCGTCAATCTCGACGGCGATGAAGCCCATGAAGCGGGCAACCAGCTCGGCGACCGATGAGGGCTCGTCATCCTGGGCGAGCTCATCGGTGGCTTCTGGTAAGCTGGCGGTGAACCGGTCCTTCAGCTGAGAAGCATGGAAGTGCAGGTTGGTGGGGACCAGAAAGGAAGTTTCGAGAGAGCCGTGGGAGACGGTGAGGGGGCGGAGGGAACTGGAGGTTCGGGGGGTTGACACGCCCGTGTGCGGGCCGGTGCCGGTGCCGTACATGATGGAGGAGGGGTCTATGCCAACGTTAGAAGGTGAAGAGAGACTCGGGAACAAAGGACGGAGGAACTCACATCAGAAACGAATGAACTCCAGCTCAGCAAAGAGGGAGCTTGATTAAAGGTAGATATCGAGGAGAAGAGAAATGGAGTAATGGACGAAAGGAAAGAATAACGAGGAAGGCGAAAAAATTGACGACGCGGAGAGATCAGGCGGAGAGATGGGCAAGAAAGAGGAGTGGTGAGAGCGGTGTGTGGAGGCGCGCTTCTGTTGGCGATTCCAAACGGCTCCGGCTGCATGGGACGAAGGAGCAAAAAGCATTGACCTTTCGTACTTCTTTTTCGTGAGCTCCAACCAGGGAAGGCACAAATCGCGGCAATCTCGTTTGTTGGGAGCTATGTGATGTCGCTCTATGTAGGTGTACTTAAAAGATAGTGTCTCACATGTGGGTCACCCAGTACCGGTACATCGACCGAGGTTGGGAGTACTTGTTGTTCGTTGACTGCCCCTGACTGTTAGTCAGGTTTTTAGACTTCGGCCGAGCCCTCTTCTTCGCAACAGACCAGAAAAGTGACAGAATTTTGTGGCATCAACTCACCTCAGCCTAGGCATATTCTATCCTCTTTGCTCCTTCCGTTTCTGCAATGCTGCCACAGCTGTTTACGATCTTACGCTCCTTCGCTCCTGGCTTTGCTCATTCCACTGCAAAGTCTGGTGTAAATTTTCTTATCTTATCGTACTGGCACACCTAAAAACACTCTCAACGCTATGTGGGGCAACTTTGTCTGTATTTGGTTTAGCTTACTCATTTTGGTTGGGGCTTTCCGGCTGTTCTAGCTTCAACGAAAGGGGCAAGCTTGGGGATGGTAGCAATGCGTAACTCGTTCCTTTTTTCAAGTCGGCCGCGTTCTCATGCGACTCCTTCCCAACGTTGGCTCCGCCTGTCCGACTAGACGGCTTTCGAAGCTTTCAATTTGTTGTCTCGACTCGTATCGTCCACAGCATCCCATCCCGCCCCTTTCTTCCCTTCGACCTCGCAAATTCTCCATTACCGTCCGCACACGTGTCTGGCGTGTCTTCTTTTCTATTCCTTCTTCTTTGGTCTCTTTTCGACTCCCTTTTAATCTGTTATCTTGCATTGTCTTTCCTCCCACCTCCTCCACGCCGAGATACCCAACTTCTTCGATCCCCGACATCCCCTCACCGTCTTCTGGTGACCTCTTCCTTCGCCATGCGTCCCGAGGTCGAGCAGGAGCTCGCCCACACGCTGCTGGTCGAGCTGCTTGCCTACCAGTTTGCTTCGCCCGTCCGGTGGATTGAAACACAAGATGTCTTCCTCGCGGAGAAGACCGCCGAGCGCATCGTCGAGATTGGCCCTGCCGATACACTCGGCGTTATGGCCAAGCGCACTCTAGCCTCCAAGTACGAGGCTTACGATGCTGCCAAATCCGTCCAGCGCCAGATCCTCTGCTACAACAAGGATGCCAAGGAGATCTACTACGATGTCGACCCCGTCGAAGAGGAGCCCGAACCGACCCCGGCCGCTGCTTCGAGCAGTACATCAGCAGCGCCTGCGGCAGCCGCCCCAGCTGCTGCTGTCGCGGCACCGGCGCCAAGCGCTGGCCCTGCAGCACAAGTCGCCGATGCCCCCGTGCAAGCTATCGAGATCGTCCGCGCCCTGATTGCCCACAAGCTCAAGAAGGCATACCTTGATGTTCCATTGGGCAAGGCTATCAAGGACCTTGTTGGTGGTACGTACATCAAACTGGTCTGCGTTTTCCGGGATGTGCTTCCTCTCTAACCATTACCACTAGGCAAGTCTACTCTTCAGAATGAGATCCTTGGTGATCTCGGCAAGGAGTTTGGCTCCACCCCCGAAAAGCCAGAGGACACACCGCTCGACGAGCTCGGCGCCTCTATGCAGGCTACCTTCGACGGAAACCTTGGAAAGCACTCTCAGTCCCTTATTGCCCGTTTGATATCCTCCAAGATGCCCGGTGGTTTCAACATTACGGCCGCTCGGAAATACCTCGAGACCCGGTGGGGCTTTGCGTCTGGTCGTCAAGACGGCGCTCTCCTCTTGGCCATCACCATGGAGCCTCCTGCCCGTCTCGGCGCCGAGCCAGAAGCCAAAGCCTTCCTCGATAGTGTCACACAGGCGTATGCATCCATTGCGGGAATCAGCCTTGCCGCCACTGCGACTGCCGGCCCTGATGCCGGTGCTGGTGGCGGCATGATGATGGATCCCGCCGCCCTCGACGCGCTGACCAAGGACCAGCGGGCACTATTCAAGCAGCAGCTTGAACTGCTGGCTCGCTACCTGAAAATGGATCTGCGTGCTGGTGACAAGGCTTTCCAGGCTTCGGACGAGTCCTCGAAGCTCCTTCAGAGCCAGATCGACCTGTGGGTGGCAGAGCACGGCGACTTCTATGCTGCCGGCATTGAGCCTGTCTTCAGCTCCCTCAAAGCCCGCGTCTACGACTCCTCCTGGAACTGGGCCCGCCAGGATGCGCTCAGCATGTACTACGACATCATCTTTGGTCGTCTGCAGGCCGTCGATCGTGAAATCGTCAGCCAGTGCATCCGCATTATGAACCGCTCCAACCCCACCTTGCTCGAGTTCATGCAGTACCACATCGACAACTGCCCTACCGAGCGTGGCGAGACCTACAAGCTAGCCAAGGAGCTCGGTGCGCAGCTGATTGAGAACTGCAAGGAAGTCCTGAACGTTCCGCCTGTCTTCAAGGATGTTGCCATCCCCACAGGCCCGCGTACCACCATCGACGCCCGCGGAAATCTCAATTACGAGGAAGTTCCGCGCGCCAGCTGCAGGAAGCTGGAGCATTATGTCCAGCAGATGGCCGCTGGTGGTAAGATCACCGAGTATGGCACCCGCGCCAAGGTGCAGACCGGCCTGTCGCGCCTGTACAAGCTCATGAAGCAGCAGCACAAGGTGTCCAAGACATCCCAGCTCGAGTTCAAGCAACTCTATGGCGAGCTCCTGCGCTCGCTTGAAATGAACGAGAGCCAGATCATTTCGGCAAATGGCGCCGCCAAGAAGGCGCTCAGCTCCAAGCCGAATGGCACTCCCAAGGCCAAGGTCGACACCATTCCCTTCCTGCACCTCCGCAGCCAGTCCATCAGCGGCTGGGACTACAACAAGAAACTGACCGGCCTCTACCTTGACTGCCTGCGCGAGGCCGCCGCCAGCGGTGTCAGCTTCCACGGCAAGTACGCTCTGATGACCGGCGCCGGCGCCGGTTCCATTGGCGCCGACGTTCTCCAGGGCCTCATCAGCGGTGGCGCCCACGTCATTGTCACGACCAGCCGCTACTCGCGCGAGGTCACCGAATATTACCAGGCCATGTACGCCCGGTACGGCTCGCGTGAGTCTCAGCTGATTGTTGTGCCCTTTAACCAGGGCAGTCAGCAAGACGTGCAGGCTCTGGTCCAGTACATTTACGACCCCAAGAATGGCCTTGGCTGGGATCTTGACTTCATTGTACCGTTCGCCGCCATCTCCGAGAATGGTCGCCAGATTGACAACATTGACTCCAAGTCGGAGCTGGCCCACCGCATCATGTTGACCAACCTGATTCGCCTTCTGGGCTGCGTCAAGACCGAGAAGGCGAACCGTGGCTTCACCACTCGCCCGGCTCAGGTCGTCCTCCCGCTCTCCCCCAACCACGGTACCTTTGGCAGCGACGGCCTTTATTCCGAGTCCAAGCTGGGCTTGGAGACGCTGTTCAACCGCTGGCACGCTGAGGACTGGGCCGACTATCTGTCCGTTTGCGGTGCCGTCATTGGCTGGACGCGTGGTACAGGTCTGATGTCTGGCAACAATATTGTCGCCGAGGGCGTTGAGCGCTTTGGTGTGCGCACGTTCTCCCAGCAGGAGATGGCTTTTAACCTGCTTGGCCTGATGTCCCCCGTCGTGGTCGACCTGTGCCAAAACGAGCCGGTCATGGCTGACCTTAACGGTGGCCTGCAGTTCATCCCGCACCTGAACGAGACTATGACCCGTCTGCGCAAAGAGATCGTCGAAACGAGCGAGGTCCGCAAGGAAGTCACGAAGGAGACCGCCATTGAGAACACGATTGTCAATGGCGAGGCTTCAGAGTCCCTTTACCGGAAGAAAATCATCGAGCCACGCGCCAACATCAAGTACGACTTCCCTACCCTACCGGATTGGAAAAAGGAGATTGCACCTCTCAACGCCAACCTCCAGGGTATGGTGGACCTGGACAAGGTGGTTGTGGTGACAGGTTTTGCCGAGGTCGGTCCCTGGGGCAATTCGCGTACGCGGTGGGAGATGGAAGCCAACGGAGAGTTCTCCCTCGAGGGCTGCGTTGAGATGGCCTGGATCATGGGCCTGATCAAGAACCACAACGGCCCCATCAAAGGCAAGCCGTACGCTGGCTGGGTTGACGCCAAGACTGGCGAACCGGTTGACGACAAGGATATCAAGTCCAAATATGAGAAGTACATCCTGGAACACTCGGGCATTCGCCTTATTGAGCCGGAGCTGTTCGGTGGCTATGACCCGAACAAGAAGCAACTGCTGCACGAGGTCGTCATTGAGGAGGACCTCGAGCCGTTCGAGGCAACCAAGGAGACGGCTGAGGAGTTCAAGCGTGAACACGGCGATAAGGTCGAGATCTTCGCCATTCCGGACAGCGACCAATTCACGGTGCGCCTCAAGAAGGGTGCTGGCCTGTGGATCCCGAAGGCGCTGCGCTTCGACCGTCTCGTGGCGGGCCAGGTCCCGACCGGGTGGGACGCCAAGCGGTACGGTGTGCCGGACGACATCATTTCCCAGGTTGATCCCGTGGCGCTTTTCGTGCTGGTGTCTGTGGCGGAGGCTCTGCTGTCGGCCGGCATCACGGATCCGTACGAGTTCTACAAGTACGTGCACGTGTCGGAGGTGGGCAACTGCATTGGTTCCGGCATGGGTGGCTCCACGGCGCTGCGCGGCATGCACCGCGACCGATTCCTGGACCAGCCGTTGCAGAACGACATCCTGCAGGAGTCGTTTATCAACACTATGAGCGCGTGGGTGAACATGCTTCTTTTATCGTCGTCTGGCCCCATCAAGACGCCGGTCGGCGCGTGCGCGACGGCGGTGGAGTCGGTGGACATTGGCTACGAGACGATTGTGGAGGGCAAGGCGCGCATCTGCATTGTCGGTGGCTTTGACGACTTTGGCGAAGAGGGCTCGTACGAGTTTGCCAACATGAAGGCCACGAGCAACGCTGTCGACGAGTTCGAGCACGGCCGTACGCCTAAGGAGATGTCGCGGCCGACGACGACGACGCGGAATGGCTTCATGGAGTCGCAGGGCAGCGGTGTGCAGATCATCATGACGGCGCAGTTGGCCCTCGACATGGGTGTCCCGATCTACGGTGTTCTGGCGCTCACGACGACGGCATCCGACAAGATTGGGCGCTCGGTGCCTGCACCCGGCATGGGCGTTTTGACGACAGCGCGCGAGCATGCTAGCCAATTCCCATCGCCACTGCTAGACATCAAGTACCGTCGGCGCCAGATCGAGCTGCGCAAGAAGCAGATCCGGGCATGGAAGGAGTCAGAGCTCGAGTACTTGGCGGACGAAGTGGCTGCGATGAAGGCACAGGACAGCGGTGCACTAGACGAGAAGGCGGAGAAGGCCTACCTAGCGGACCGGGCGAACCACATCGAGAAGGAGGCGGTCCGCCAAGAGAAGGAGGTGCTGAATAGCTTGGGCAACCACTTCTGGAAGGCGGACCCGCGGATTGCGCCACTGCGCGGCGCGCTGGCGACATGGGGTCTGACAATCGATGACCTGGACGTGGCATCGTTCCACGGCACGTCGACCAAGGCCAACGACAAGAACGAGTCGTCGGTGATCTGCAAGCAGCTGGCGCACCTGGGCCGCAAGAAGGGCAATGCGGTGCTGGGCATCTTCCAGAAGTACCTGACCGGACACCCCAAGGGCGCGGCAGGCGCATGGATGATGAACGGGTGTCTGCAGGTGCTGAACACGGGCCTGGTGCCGGGCAACCGCAACGCAGACAATGTGGACGAGGTGATGGAGCAGTTCGACTACATTGTGTACCCGAGCCGCAGCCTGCAGACGGACGGGGTCAAGGCGTTCTCGGTGACGTCGTTTGGCTTTGGACAGAAGGGTGCGCAGGCGATCGGCATCCACCCGCGGTACCTGTACGCGGCGCTGGACGAGGCGACGTTTGACGCGTACCGGGCCAAGGTGGCGGCGCGGCAGAAGAAGGCGTACCGGTTCCTGCACAACGGCATGGTCAACAACACGATCTTTGTGGCCAAGGCGCACGCGCCGTACTCGGACGAGCAGCTGCCGTCGGTGCTGCTGAACCCCGACGCGCGGGTGACGCAGGACAAGAAGACGGCGGAGCTGACGTTCCCGGCCGACTTCCAGAAGCTGACGGCGCAGGCGCAGGCCGTGCCGGCAGCGCGGGCGCAGACGCTGCTGGAGAAGATGCAGGTGCTGGCAGAGCAGGTGGCGACGCAGAGCAACCGGGTGGGCGTGGACGTGGAGGACGTTTCGGCGATCAACATTGAGAACGAGACGTTCCTGGAGCGCAACTTTACGAAGCGCGAGATGGCGTACTGCAGCAAGGCGCCAAACGTGCAGGCGGCGTTTGCCGGGCGGTGGTCGGCCAAGGAGGCGGTGTTCAAGTCGCTGGGCGTGGCCAGCCGGGGCGGCGGAGCGCCGCTCAAGGAGATTGAGATTCTGCGCGACGAGAACGGCGCGCCGGTGGTCGAGGTATGTGTCCCCTCTCTCTTCTCTTTCTCGCTCTATGCTAACATCCCTCAGCTCCATGGCGAGGCAGCCAAGGCGGCCAAGGCGGCCAAGGTCAAGGACGTGACCGTGTCGATTTCGCACGCGGAGAACCAGGCGGTGGCGATCGCCGTGTCTGCGTTCTAGGAGCCTTTGGTGGCGGTGATTTGTTATACAGACGCTTGTCTTTTTAATCGCTGATCTTTTGTTTGGGATGACGTTATTTACTGCATTTGTTCCAATGAGATCTGTTTCTTCTGTCTGCTTGTTATGCTGTGCTGAGCCGTTTACCGTGTCGTAGAAGCCAAAGTCCTCGGCTCATGTTTCGGCCTGTGAATTCGGGCATCCTTAATTTGCCTATAAATCCCTCTATTATGGACCCCTTCGCTACAGAATACGCGTCTTTCCTTCTGTCATTTACCTTCACCCCTATTCCATCAAAACCAACAAAAGCGACTGACTACAACCGACGCATATCACGAGGCGTGTCAATTCTACGGAATACCTTCTCTCCATATTATCAGATCGTTTCCATACCCTTCCTTCTTCCCTCTACACCATTGTTTCTCAGGAAGCTCAGAGGGATCAGAGGCGTTCTACGCCGATTCAGACCAAACAGAGGGATCAAATAAGACCATATACAGAGATCTACAGGTCGCTCGGGTGATCAGGCATTCGGGGCTTCAGGTTTTTACAGATTTTACAGACTCTCACGAGAACAAGAAGCTTCGCAGCTCTGTCGACGGTCGTTACAGCGCCGCGAGACCAGAGGAGCTATACAACAGGATACAGATGGATCAGGAAGCAGCGCCGCCAGAGGCCGACACCAGCGCCGACGCGCGAGGCCAAGCAGCACCGCGGTACTCCTTCGAGACTACGGGAAGCTGCGCGGCACTGCACGGTCGCTATAGCGCTGACGCGTCAGACCAAGCTCTACCGAGAAAGTCTCACCAGACCAGCGTAAGCTGAGAAAGACACGGGGATTTGACAAAACAAACAATCATTTGGCCACCGCGGCACCTGCCTCAAGAGGTAGGGGGCACCGCTGCAGCCAACCCAACGGTCACCGCAGCTCCCACCGACGAACTACCAAAGCACGCGGTGGGGATACGGCTGCAACCGTAAACAGAAGCGCTTGGTCACCGCAGCGCCTACCTCATTGAGGGGTAGGAGGCACCTCTGCAACCAGCCAACGGTCACCGCAGCGCCTACCTCGAGAGGTAGGGGGCACCACTGCAACCGTAAACAGAAAGCACTTGGTCACCGCAGTGCCTACCCCGCAAGGGGTTAGGGAGCACCTCTGCAGCCAAGCCATCGGTCACTGCAGCGCCTACCTCGAGAGGTAGGAGGCACCTCTGCAACCGTAAACAGCCTGGTCACCGCAGTGCCTACCTCATTGAGGGGTAGGAGGCACCTCTGCAACCAGCCAACGGTCACCGCAGCGCCTACTTCGAGAGGTAGGGGACACCTCTGCAACCGTAAACAGTCTGGTCACCGCAGTGCCTACCTCATTGAAGGGTAGGGGGCACCTCTGCAACCAGCCAACGGTCACCGCAGCTCCCACCGACCAACTACCAAAACGAACGGTGGGGATACAGCTACAACCGTTAACAGAAAGCACTTGGTCACCGCAATGCCTACCTCATCGAGGGGTGGGGAGCACCATTGCAACCAAGCCTCGGTCACCGCAGGCCTGCCTCCTCGAAAGGTAGGGAGCACCACTGCAACCGTAAACAGCCTGGCCACCGCAGTGCCTATCCCATTGAAGGGGTAGGGAACACCTCTGCAACCAGCCCGCAGCTCCTGTCTACTACTAGAGATATAGGAATACAGCTGTACGAAACTGAAAACCAGACCAGAGCTGCATGCGTGACGCTGCAGGGGGGCTGTCATGCGCGACGCTGCAGTTACCAACTCCACGCCAAAGGCCTTGGCAGGTCAAAGTACTCCCGTGAGACTCACCATCTCACGCGGCTCTGCTCAAAACAAGAACAAGACCAACTGACCTGGGCACGGGAGTAGGGACGCCTACCACCCTCCAGTCACTCCGGGTGCTCCGAGATCAGACGATGCTGCACAGGATGCTCCGTTCTCGAGGCTGCACTGACTGATCAAAAACTACTATTGTGCCGGCTGAGCCCCATGCGGGAGTGCCGAGCAGAAGCAGGCTGGGTCCCTTGCGGGAGTGCTTAGCAAAGAAAAGATAGGATCCAAGGGGAACCTGCGCCGGAGATTCACAACTTCGCCAGCGTGGAGCAGCTCGGGACCATTCTCGCAAGCCAGCCGCAGAACATCGACAACAGAGCAAGCTACACGGGAGCAACGCGACAAGACCACCGAGCCACAAAATGACGGGCACAGGGGTAGGAAGGAGATCGAGGCCACAGCATGCGTGAGCGCTGTTTTCCTGCTTTTGGGCGTTCAAAGGCTATTGTCCGTCAGGTGTCAACTCCTCTGCGGAGGGTTGTATTCAGCCGCTTTACAACAAGTGCTCCCTGACAACGTGGTGGTGGTCAAAGGGAGGAAGTGAATCTGGGCGTCTGTGGGCGCCGGTGGCTGAAGGTTCACCCGGACGCTTATACCAACGCCGTCCACTGAAATCGAACGTCACGACGATTGTGCTCTCTATTTGCTACCTTTGGATGTGGGCGATGCAGCCCTTGACCGTGTTCCCCGATGCCGCCAGCCGGCAGCGCCATGAAACGCTCTTCGCCGCGCTCCTGGACCGGCTGGAGGTCGAAGGAGATGCCGCTTTGTCGACGCCCTTCCGCCACATGGCCCTGATCCGTGCCATGCATCAGCTTGCCGTCTTGCCGCTGTCCAAGGACCTCTTCCTGGACGCATTTTTCGACGCTATATACATGCACATGGCAGCCGACATGGCAGCCATCGACATGGGCGGCGTCCGTTCTGGGCTAGTCGAGTTTTCCACGCAAGGCACTGGCCATCCTCGATAAGTTTGATTACGGCGTCCGTCATCTCATTGAAGGGCCAAATATTGACTGCCCCACGCACGCCGTCACGCTGGCCCAGGACGATGGCTCAATCAACTTCGGCTTGCTTGTGTCGCTGGCGCTGGGCGGCTGGCTGGGCGGCGCGGTCGCGGTATGATAGATGGTTTGGCTGGCACGAGGGCAGCGTCAGAATCACGACGCTCGACTTTATGAGGCACGAAAGCATACTAACTGTATGAATATAAGAATTTTTTATGAGAGCATGTTTGAACAAAACCGTTCCCGCTTTGTTCCGTAAAGCAACACCGCCAGCCTCGCCTCTGTCCACCACCGTCGTTCGACGGAGACAAGGCTGTCATGATGTCACGTGCATCGATGCTTGAGCAGTACGGCAACAAACTGTACGAGTATCTGCAGGCGCTGTGGGGGTAGAACTGCAGGGTTTGCTGTTTGTCTACTTAGAAGCCAGGCATCGAGGGGATGGTGCAAGACACCAAAGCGTCTTTTTCATTTTTTTATTTCACGCAAAAGTTCACAAAAACTAGAACCTCACAAAATTTCCAACGTTACATCTATATCCATAGGTGACGATGAAAGGCCCGTGGGAATTCGAGATGTTACATCCATTCTACCATGCGGTGCAGTACGTTTGTCGACAGCATCGCGGCACCGCCCAGACGGTTCTGGGAGACCGGCGCTTCGGCGTTGGCTCTGCGTCCCAAAAGGCCTCTGGTTCCACTCAATCAGAGACCGTGTTGGATGGCCTCGGTTGGCTTCTCGCAAGAGTTGATGATTGCCCTTGTATTTTGGCAAGACCGCTCTGCTCACAGTTCAAGTGTCGTTCAATACCGTTCCGTTGCCCTAAGTGCTAGCTGAAGTTGCCTTTTTAGCCTGCACTGGTATGTCTCAGCCCTATTTTGGAGGCCTTTGCATAAAACTGCACTCTAGCAACGATCAACAGGGCATATGTCTGGGCGAACATACACAGATATGCCGAAACCGTACAGTCTTCTAAGATGCTCTGTCCGGGCCAGTAGAAACGCCTCACCTTACTGCTAATGCAGACTACCTCGAAACGCTATGCGGGTTTATCCTGAAAATATCTGAGAGGCCCAGGGGCCTAGGGAGACGAGGAGGATGGGCGCCGTCCAACGCTCGGTGCTGTTGAGTCGTTGAGGGTTTGAATTTGATTGGCTGGTTTGCAGGTGTGGGCCGGGGTGGGGTGACCACCTGCTGATATTGGGCAGCGTGCGCGTGCAAAAACGCAGCGCAAAATCTGCACCCCCTAAACGGCCCGTCTGGCCAAGACCGGCCGGGCGCCAGCACCAGAGGCCGGTCGCACCGTGTCTCGGATGGCCGACGGCAAGCGAGGGCAGGCGCAGGCGGTATGCCGTGCAGAGGAGGGCAGCGGCGGTTGTGCGTCCGTCGTTTGTGCGCTGGTTGCGCAGGCAGGCGGGTCACATGCGTCACGGCGCAGGAAGAGCAAAAGAGGCAGCTGCGAAGGAGCTCGAGGGGTTTGCTGACCGACCGCCTGCCGCCATCTTCTAGAAAAAAAGAGAACCGAAAAACTTTTTTCCGCCCATCCAAACGGGCAGGTGTTGGCCCCGACGCCCCGGACGCAGCCGCCCGCTAAAGAACAACACATCCAGTGGAGAAGAAAAAACGCACCTACGACGTATGGAGGCCGGAGAAAAACGGGGCGGTCCACGGGCGCCCGTCCGCGTTGGGCCCCCATCGCTCTTGCCATTCCATGCCCCGATTTGGCGATTGCCCGTGTCGGCTCGCCTCGTGCGTGGGCAGGGACCTGGGCTGTTCTGTCTCGCTCCTTCCGTTCGGCGGCGCCCTTCGCGGAGACCGACGAACGCGTGCACACACACACCCACAATACACAGTACATATTCGTCTGCGCACAGGGCCGATTCTCGTAGCAGCCCGTCGTCCGGTCTCCTGTTTTGCGTTCTCCCGTCGTCTTATGTCCCCCCCCATCCCCATCTTCCCGTCCGCCTGCGTCTGCCCATCCTTCTCCCGTCCGTCTCCCCGTCTTCTGCATCGCAGCTTTACGTAACGGCCGTTTGCCTCTATCAACGACGCCATCCCACGCCCTCCCCACCCCCGTTCAACCCAACCGGATCCCGTCGTCCTGTCTCTGCCCTCCTCTCGTTCTCACCTGCCAGCCCCCTTCCTGTCCGGTCTCCTGTCTGGTCATGTCTATTTAGGCACCATCTCGGCCTCCACGCGGTCGTCTACGACCGTCCTTGCTCGCCATCTTGTCCCTTTTCTTTCCCTCCTGTCTATTGACTTTTTTCCACTTTCCCCTTTCCTCACATCACCACCATGCCGTCCATATTACGAACGTACAGCTCGGCCCATAGCAACGCCAGCAGCAGCCACCACTCCAAGAGCCGCCAAAGCAGCGTGCTGGATGCTGTCACCTTCTCCTCCCAGAGCACCGCGCCCACCTCGGTCGCCTCTCCCGGCTCGCCGGTCCTGATCGACGGCAAGCCGCCCAGCTACCAGGAGGCCCTGGCGCCGTCCACACACTGCTACCCGTGCTCGTCGTCCGAGGTCTTTGTGTCTGCTGAAGACGTCTCGGAGCCGTCGCCGGACCAGGACCTCTACGACGACGACGACGACGACAACAGCAGCATCGACGATGACGGCGACGACGACGAGGCCGAGGCCGAGGCCGATGCCTACAACGGCCTGAGCCACGGCCATGAGCGGCACAGCGCCTACGACGAGGACATCCCCCGGCTGCCCGAGTACCGCCACGACATTGTCGACGACACGGTGCGGCCGTCGACGCCCGAGGAGTTTGCGATGCTGTTTCCCAGCCTCAACCGCATGGCCATCCGCCACGACGAGTTCACCACGGACGGCAACATGAACCTGCGCGTCGACATCACCCTCCCCGGGTCCAGCAGCGGCCGCCGCCGCCGTCCCACCACGTACCAGCTGTTCCACCTGCGCATGTACGACCTCGCCAAGCGCGAGTTTTCCCTGCGCCGCTACTGCCGTGACTCGGGCCGCGAGGTGTGCAGCGCCAAGCGCCTCTACCACGATCCCGCCGCCAAGCACAGCTCGCCCGTGCTGGGCCGCAGCCGCCGCGGCAGCCACACCAGCAGCAGCCATGGCCACGGCATGCCGCCCGCCCTGCAGCGCTCCATGTCCACGGCGCTCAAGTCGCTGAGCGCCGTCGCCATGAAGTCGAGGTCGTCCGCCGCCCGCCCGGCCACGTCCCACTCGCCCTATGGGAGCGACGGCAGCGATGCCGCGTCGGCTGCCAGCAGCGCCCACTCGGCCGCCCTGTCCAGCCGCTCGATGCCGTCCTTCTTCGGCCGCGGCACCAACAAGGATGCCCGAGCGCTGGCGCCGCCGCCGCCGCCGCCCAAGCCGACCAGCACCATCAAGCTGGAGTTTAGCAACTATGCGCGCGTCGACGTCGAGCGGCGCGGCAGCCCGGGCAGTCCCGGCGGCGGCGGCGGCAGTGGCAGCAACGACAACGTGCGGTATGCCTTTGAGTGGTGGGGCCACACGTACACCTGGAAGCGCATCGCCGAGAAGCACCTCGACGTCGTGAGCTACCACCTGCTGCGCGACGGCGGCGACAGCACGCCCGTCGCCCACATCGTGCCCGAGATGCGCTCGCTCACCGAGGTGCACACGGACGACGCCGCCGGCGGCTGGATCCCGCCCTGCCACCTATGGATCACCGACCCGTCGGTGCTGGACGCCCAGACAGACGTTTCCGAGTAAGCACCGTCAGTCCTCGTCGTTTTGAGTCCTCCTTCTAATCAACAGCGTCATCGTCGCTACCGGGCTCATGGCCTTGGTGGACGACTGCATCCGCATGCGGTGGGCACCACGCCGCACCGAGCAGCACCACCACCCCTTCTGGGCCGCGGCGCCGCTGGCCGCACGCACGCTGCAGCACGTCTTCCACCGGCGCCACGGCGGCGGCCACGCGTCAAGTCCGCTGCGCCATACGCAGCCGATCTCGACCTACTGAGCGGCGCACCGCCCCGACAGAATACGATCGGATACGACTGCTTTTGCCAACGACCAGTGAAACGACAGCTTTGTTATCAACATTGTTTACTTTTTTATCATCTTTCTTCTTCCTTTCATCGACAAACACATACAGTCCCCTGCCACGGGAAGACCCAGCCGTTTTTCTGAAGGCGTAATGTTTTATTTGGATGTGCCTTCCCTTTTGCTCTTTATCCACTAGACTTTCTGCATTTTCTTTTGGGCCGCGGCGGAAAAAGGTTCACGGATCTGGAGTGTTGGGTCTTGTTTACGTCTCCTTATTTCTTTTGGCGTTTGGTCAGTATGATACGCACTGCTGCAGAAGCATAATATACCGCCTGAACCTTACGGTTGCCATCGACTCTATTTGATTCTTTCCCTCTACCTCTTGTGGAACTTGACTCCCCTGAAGGTAAACAAACAAATAAACTGCAAACCCAACAGGTTGCAGCGGGCTTTTTGCATTACAGGAGAAAGACACTAGTATAAAAAACAAATATGCATTTTTAACAACAAACAAAAAGACACGAGGAGCTCCCAGCTGGGATCTATCCATTGCCTCCCTCCGCCTGCTCGCCCCCCCCCCTCACTCGGAACACCAGCTGCTGCTGCTGCGGCTCATCCCCCGTCGCCAGCGCGCCGACCAGTCCGTCCGCGACTGCGCCGCCGCCGGCTCCATCGTGCTGCGCCGGTGCTGCCGCAGCCGTCGGTGGAACTGCTGCCGGACCAGCTGCTGCTGCTGTCGCCCGCGGTCGGCCGCCCGCACGCGAGCGGTCCAGGCGTCGTTCTCGTCCCCGCCGTCGTCGCCGGCCTTATCATCGCCGTCGCCGGCGCACCGGTGCTGCTGGGCCCGCGGCGGCGCCCGCGACGCCTAGTTCTGCCCCGCCCAGCCGACCCAGCTGCGCGGCATCACCCGCCAGATCTTGACCTCGCCCGACCGCAGGTCGTCCAGCTTGAAGCTCTCCAGCTTGACCTTGCGGCTCTCGCGGCCCTGCTCCCACGCGCGCACCTTCTTCTTCGTGCCGTCCCACTCGCTGACAATCGCCGCGTGGTCCGGCTTGCCCACCTCCATGCTGTACTTGGCGTGCATCGCACCGTGCTTGCCCTGGAAGCGCGTGTTGCGGAACGTCACCACGTCGCCCGCGCGGATCTCGTCCGTCTGCGTCGTGCTCGCGTTCGCCAGGTTCGCGTACACCAGCGCCCCGTACGCCCGCGTGCCCACCGGCAGCAGCGCGTCGCGGAACGGCCGCACCAGCTCCAGCACCAGCGCCTGCGACGTCCCGTCCCCGACCACCGTGTCCTTCTTCGCCAGCACCGCGTCCGCAATGTGCCGCCCAAACCGCTCGTACGAGTCCTCCAGCTGGTCCTGCCGCAGGCTGCGCGGCGGGCCCTCGTGCCGCTGCGACAGCTGCGCCGCGTCCGCCCCGGCCCCCGCCGCCGGGTCAAACTGCACCGTGATCACCGTCTGCGAGTAGTCCGGGTACAGCACGTACACGTCGCGCGTCACCTCCACCTGCCCGCCCCGCAGCGGCGTCTGCGCCTCGTCGCTCTCAAAGTAGATGTCCTTGCGCCCCTGCAGCGCCGGCGGCAGGCCCTTGGGCTGCAGCCACCACCCCGACGCCGGCGCCAGGTCCAGGTCGTTGGCAATGAAGCCCGACTCCATCGACGGCCGCGCCATGTCCATCGACCGCCGCACCGGCGCCAGGCTGCTCCGCACGCCACCCCCGGCCGACGACCCGCCGCCCAGGTCCATCGACTGCCGGCTCCCGCCGCGGCTGCTGTGCAGGGCACCGGCGCTGCCGCTCGTCGCTTGCGACGGCGGCGGCGGCGGCGGCGGGCCGGGTGGATGGAAGCTGCGCGAAGCAGGCGGCGGCGGCGGTGGCGGCGCTGGCGGGGATGTGGCCAGGGGCGTGAGCGACAGATCGGGCACCGCGTGTGCATCCTCCATGAACGACTTGGTGGGCGGCGGCGGCGGGTAGCCAGGAATGGGAACGCCTCGGCTGCTTGGCGCGGGCGGACTCGCGGAGTAGTTGTACGGGTCATAGTCGTCATCGTACCGGGTCGGCTGGCTCGGCGGCATTGGTGGCAGCGGCGGCGGAGGCCCGCGGGGCACGTCGACCGATCGCCTCTTCTCGGCCGGCGGCGGTGGCGGCTGGCTGGGCGGCAGACTCGGCGGGGGCGGAGGCTGGTTGGGAATCGGGGGCGGCACCCGCGCGGCGCCGGGGATGGGCGGCGGGAAAGACAGCGTCCGCTCGGAGACGGGCGACTTGAGAGACGCGCTGTCCTCCAGGCTGGAGTCGCGTGCGTGCGCCTTGAGCGAGTTCTTGTGTGGCACCGGATTGGCAATATCCGTGTCATAGTCCCCTTCGTACTCGGTGACCTCGTCCTCTTCCTCTTCTTCCTCCTCGTCACCCGAACCAGCGGCCGGCGCAGCCCTCGGCGGAGGGACGTGCGCGCGTGAGTCGCTCGTGGACACACGGCTCAGTGCACCCGGTGGAGGAGGGGGTGGTGGCGGCCGCGTCTGTGCCGGTGGCGGGGCTGGCGCCGAGCCCGGGATCGGAGGTGGGAGCCGGCTGGCGCGCTTATTTTGGACCACCGGCGACGTGCTCACTGCGTCCTCTCCGCCACGATGACCACTCGGCGGCGGTGGCGGCGACGTCGGCAGCGCTGGTGGCGAGGGCAACGAAGACGCAACCGGTGGCGGTGGAGGCGCGTGCTGCGCAGGCTCGCCCCGTGGGGTTTCCACCGAACGCTGGGCCGTCATCTCGGAAAGCTCGTCGTCCGAGACCGATCCCTCGCTCTGCGACTTGGTTGGCTCTGCCCGCGGCGGCGGCGGCGGCACTGGCCGGCTGCCGGGGACAGGTGGAGCAGCACCACGAGTGGGAACTGGAACGAAAGGTCAGTAGGTGGTACTATCGTGCCAATCAACTCGCAGTATCACTTACCCGACGGGGGTGCTGGCCGTTCTTCCTCGTCGTCCTCATCTTGGGCGGGCACTGCAGGGGGCTTCTCTTCCGACCGTCTGACAGCCAGACCAGGCAGGGCCATCATGGTGGGAACGGGTGGCGCGCGGTGGCTGGGCGATGTTGCCTCTTCTGTCGCCTCGCTCGACCGCGTGGCTTCGGACGTGGACGCCTTCTTTCTCGGAATGACCGGTGGCGGAGCACCAAACAGGCCCTGCATGCCGCCCATCATGCCCATGCCGCCGCTCATCTTGGCCATTCTGGCACGCAGCTCCTCTTTGCGGCGGGCCTCGGGGTCGAGCTCCTCCTCCTCCTCTTCATTTTCGTCCTCGTTCGTCTCGTCTTCCTCCTCCCCTTGCTCTTCGGCGGCCGCCTTTTCTTCGCTTGCTTCCACGCGACCCTTGCTCAGGCCTTCGGCTTCGCCTTTCTCCCCATCGCTCTCTTCGGCATCGTCGTGCGTGTGCGCGGTCGGTTGTCTCTCAATGGCGGGCACAATGATGGGGATCGTCCGTGGAGCCTGATGCGGCTTGTCCTCGTTGTCATCGTCCCGCTCGGCCGGCTCCTCTTCCGGGCCCTCTGTTGTGTCCCCAGCACCGGACATGTCGGCGTCGTTGCCATCCTGGGCCTCGGCGTGGGGGCCTTTGGAAGACTTCCGACGGGGCGGATGAGGACCACGCGGGGGGTGATCGGGAGTCTCCTCGAGGGACCGGCGGCCGGTTGTGTCGTCCGTGCTTCTCCGATCGAGGCGCGGCGTCGGCTCTGCGCCCACGCTCGCACCCGCCTCCGCAGCAGGAGCATCGTCGTGGCTGTCGAGCCGCTTCTTTGGGGGCGGCCGCCGCGGCTTCTCCTTCTTGGCCGCAGCCTCGGCGTGTCTGTGGGCCTGCTCGGCCTGCTCCCTCTGGAGGCGGGCCATGCGCTCCTTCAGGCTCATCATGGGCTTTGGCTCCTCATCGTCGCCGGTAGAAGCGGGAGCACCGCCCGAGGGAGCAAGCCCGGCCTTCTCGGCGCTTTCCTGGTGTTCGGCCTCGCGCTCCTTGATCTCGGGATCCTCGTCGCGGCGGTAGAGCTTGACGGTCGGCACTTCTCGTGGCGGCGGAACAAAGGCGTTGCGGCTGGGCGGGGGGGCGACAAAGGGCTTCTTGATGAACGTGCTGCTGCTGGACCCACCGCCCAACCCGCTGGGCTTAAAAGGGGTGATCGGGGGTGCAGCGCTTTTGTTGAAGGCAGCAATGCGGTCGCGGAAGGAGTTGCCAGACGGTTTCTCTGCCACAGGCGGCGGTGCTGGCTTCGGAGAAGAGGCTACTGGTGGCGCTGCTGCACGGACGGGCTCGGGAGACTTGGGAACAGGAGCAGGCGCCGCGGGAGCAGCAGCAACGGCAGGCGCAGTAGGAGCAGCGGAAACAGAAGGGGCCGATGCAACGGGAGACGCGGGCGAGTTCGGCTCTGAATCCTTCGCGGGAGGAGGCGCAGGTGCGGCAGTAACTGCGGGTGTCGGCTTGGGCGGCGTCGCGGTTTTCTCGGGAAGCGTCTCTTCATCGGCATCCTCTCGTTCGTCGGCCGGCGCTGCGTGGGAGGCAAGAGAGGCGTGCGGCGACTGCGGCGACGACACGGGGGACACAGCAGCGGGAGGCGGTGAGGCAGGCTTGTCGGCCGCCGGCGCAGGCACCGCGGCGGCAGCTGGGATCACAGAGTCGCGCTGCCGGGTGCGGGTGCGGGTGGGCCGTGGCGGCGCAACAGGCTCGTACTTCTCGACAAAGTTGCGCGGGAAGAGGCCCTCGTGGTGGGCGCCGGCGTCGTCGGTGTACTCGCCCACGTACCACTCGGCGTCTTCCTCCTCGGTGACGGTGATGACCTGGCCGGCGGGAAACTGCAGGTCGTCATCGTGGGGCGAGGAGTACTCGTAGATGGCCTTGACTTTGAACATGGTGGACAGCGTCGATTGCGGTGTCGGGGGCGCGAGGGGGTGGGAGGCGTCGGGTAGCCGGAGGCGGATGTTGAGAGGTTTAGCCGGATTTGCGTGGTGGGCGCTGGGCGGGTTCTCGAATTTGAAGCTTGGACCCCTCCTTGGCCGGAAACCGCGGGGGAATTACGCGGAGCCACAGGCAGAGCAAGCAATGCTGGGAGAACGAGAACAGAAGAGGAGGAGCAGAACAAAAGGAAAGGAAGAAAAGGGACAGGGGAAAGAAAAAGAGAGAAAAGGGAGAAACAGTGTGGTTCTTGTGTTTGTTAGCGGCCGAGACAGCGAAACAGAGACGGTTTAAACGGATTTGAATTAAAGAATGCAGTGTAGAGTGCAAGGAAGAAAAGAAAAAGAACCAAATGCAATGCCGAGTGCAAAGAAGAAAAGAACTGGATGATAGGCGCGTGCTCGCACGGTTCAGGAGTGCTGGACAGCGAGGCTTTGCAATAAGGGGCGTGCAAGAGGGCGTTGTTGACAGAGACAAAAGGCTAGGCACGGACAGGGGTCGCAGGCACAGGAGAAATAGAAAGACAGATGCGAAAGAAACAGTAGAACATAACAGCAGAGGAGGGGAACTAGGCTGGTGTGGCTGTGGCGGTAGGACGACGTACGGAGAGCGCGGAAGACAGAGCGAGCAGCCCGGAGCTTGCACAGAGACCACAGTCTGCCAGAGAGGTCGAGGGGCAAAAGCAGGCCCGGGCGATGCAGCGCCCGGAGGTGTTTCTGCGTGTTGCTTGGACAAAGAGAGCGTTCGAGAGTCCGAGGAGTCCGACGGTGGCTGCTCGAGGCAGAGGCGGTTCGACGGACGCGAGAGGACTGCAGGACTATGGTGCTGCCGGCTCGGAGAAGACCAGAAACACAATCCGAGACAGCCGTCAATGACAGAAGCCGATGCAGAAACAACAGACACGAGACGGCGGGTGTGTCTTGGTGCCTCCTGAAACCAGCAGACGTAAGACAACCGTCATCGGCCGGCCGTTTGTGGCAAGCCCCGCAGCCATTCACTAAAGCGAGCCTCGGCTACCTGCAACTGCCAACGTCCTCCCGTCTTCCTCGCCACGATCGACCCGGACCGCCCACCAAACACAACGATGGCGTCAGCCCAGCCGCGCAAGGGCATCCTGAAGAAGACGGCGCGTCCGCCGGACGACAGGGATGCCGGCGCGTCCTCGCTCGCTCCGGCCGCCACCGGCGCCACCCACTCCCGCCGCCTGCGCTCCGAGCAGGACGCCGCCGAGATTGCCCGCAAGCACGCGGCCATCCTGCAGCAGCGCAAGGACCTCGAGGCCACCATCTTTGCCAACATCGAGGCCCTGACCGACCTCCCGCACAACCGCTCGCCCGCCGTCTCGGCTGCCGCCCCGGACTCCGCCGACGCCGACGTCTTCAAGCGCCTCGTCCGCATCTTCCAGCCCGGCGACTACGACGACCTGATCGAGGAGCGCAACGTCTACGGCCACTGCGGCTACTGCCTGTGCCCCAACCCGCGCAAGACGTATGCCGGCGGCGGCGCCTGGAAGCTGGTCCACCACGGCGGCGGCAGCGGCGGCGGCGGCATCGTGGCCAAGGCCGAGCTGGAGAAGTGGTGCTCAGCCGCGTGCGCACGCCGCGCGCTGTACATCAAGGTGCAGCTGAACGAGACGGCCGCGTGGGAGCGCGTCGGCATCCCGGACATTGTGGTCGATTTGCTGCCCGAGGAGGGCCCGCAGAAGGGGCCGGAGGAGCCGCAACAGAAAGACGCGGCCGGCCAGGACGCCAGCGACAAAAACAAGGACCGAGACCACCTGGCCCAGGACCTGGCCCGCCTCCGCCTCGGCGAGGAACGCCGGCTCGCACAGAACGCGCAGACCCTCGCCCTCGAGCGGGGAGAAGCCTCTGTGGCCCGCGACGCGGCCCTAGAAGACAGCCAGGTCGAGGGCGATGGCGCATTTGTCCCGGCAGCGCCCCGTGTGGATGTGAGCATCGTCGAGAAGAAGGTGATGGTTGCGCCCACAGCCCCGACGCTGGACGGCCCCGGCACCCGCTACGGCGGCGACGAGGACGAGGACGCTGATGTCGACACCAAGGCCAACGAAGAGGGTAGCCCTGCCGGCGACGGCCGGGAAGCTGGCGACAGCACCGCCGCCGTTGGCGAGGACAAACACATGATGGTCGAGGGCCACAAGATACGATTTGTGGCCCGTTGAGACCCCGGAGAGAGGGTTTGCGCGCATACTTTGGCAGGTCGGGATTTAGCATTGGGCGTTCTATAGATGAGATTGGTGCTCAAGCAGAGCAAAAGCATTTAGGTCGGAACCAAAAACGATACCCCATCATCGCTACGTCGGGCTGCGTCGGTGACTTTGGCCTCTTGTTTTTACAGTGTACGATGGGTCGTCTCCTACGACGTGGGCGTAGAGACCACAGTTGCCAGCCTCAAAATCCTCTACAGCAAGAGATCAACGGCAGGCCGATCCCACGATCTTCAACAGCCCACACACGGCCAACACATATGAAAAGGGGAAAGGAGAATTGGCGATCAAGCAAGACAAAAGCCTATCTGGAGCTGTGCCAGTATGACTTTCCGCGACACCTTGGTTTGGGCAATATTTCTTTTTTTTTGGTTGTGTTGGGGGGGGGGGGTTAGGGATGAGGTTTTTGACCTCTCCCATGTTTTCATAATCCGGTTTTCCCTTTCTTCCCAAGTCCTCTCCCATACTCCCGTGCGGCCGATGGTAGTGTGCCGATCGGGTTCCGCAGCCCGCACGTCAAACGACATGCGGCAAAAAAGGTCAACGAGGTCGTGTCCGCGTTCCGTCTTCGTCGAGATAGAAGAGAGGGGGGGTCGTCGCTCCCGCGGAGGCAGTCGCCCGGCCGCCCAGAAAAGAACACAAAAAACAAGACCAACACCTCGAGCCACCACGCCGGCCCGCTCATCCCGACAACATCTAATCCCGCCGCGGCGGCCGGTTGCCGAACCGGCCACCCCGCTCCGTCGACTGCTGCTGCGTGACCGGCACGACGTTGACGGGGATGGCATCGAACTGGACGGGGTCAGGTTGGTTCAGAGAGAAGGGACAGAAAAGAAAAGAAAACTTACACCCAGGTGCTTCAGCAGGTCCTTGGTCTCCGTGTCGACATCCAGCTGCCCGCTCTCCGAGTTCTGCGTAAAGTCGAGCGCCGACACCTCGGGCACGTACTGGTCCTTGCGCTCGCGCTCCTCCTCCTGCAGCTTGAACGAAATGCCGCGCACCGGGCCGCGCTGGATGCGCTTCATCAGATGCGTGGTGTAGCCCGCAATCTTGTTGCGCAGCCGCTTCGACGCAATGATCGCAATCTCATCGCACACACGCTTGTTGGTCTCAAAGTCCAGCGTCAGCTTCGGGTAGTACCGCTCAATGATGACCTTGGCGGACTTCTTGACGGTCTTGGTGCGAACGCGACCCATGTTGGCGGTTTGTGTGTGGTGGGTGTGTGGTGGGAAAGAGGAGGGAGAGCTGTCGTCGAGGTGGTTGGAGGTTGCGGGTAGGACTGACGAACAGAAAAAAAAGTCGAGATGTTTGAACCACCAAAATTTTGCCGCGTTCAAAAAATTATGGTGCGGGGCCCTTCTTTAGGGTAAGAGTGGGCACACACACGTGATTCAATTTAGGTCACGTGAAAATCGTAATGTGTATACAGTGCGACACTGAGTATTACTGTCCCAGATTCAAGGCGATGAAAGTGAGGAAACGCTGATTCTGTGAGAAGTCGTAGTAATAGTACATGGAAACGGACCGATGAAAACCCTCGTCCACCTGATGCAAGTGGGTGGTGTGATATGTACAGAGGGAAGCCTGGCCCTCCCCAACCCTACTGCCCCAGCTACTGCCCCAGCCCGTATGTCTGTGGACTGCTGATGACAGTGCCGCCCGCGGTGCTGGTGCCCGCGCCGCCGCCGCCGCCGACGGCGAAACGGCTCCGGCGCGGCAGGCCGGAGCCGCGCGTGGACAGCAGGCGCGCGGGCTGGCCGAAGATGGCCTCTTGGCCGGCAGCCTCCTTCTGGACCAGGACGGCCTCGGGGTCGGCGACGGCCAGCGAGACGATGACGCGGCCCTGCGAGTTGACCTTGGCGGTGGCGACGCGCATGGGGACCTTGGCGCCGCCGGGGATCTTGGGGTCGATGGTGGTGAGCCCCGGCACGGCAGAGCCGGCGCCGCCCAGGCCGCGGTAGCTGTTGGAGCGCAGCGACATGTTGTAGGCGGTGTCGCCAAAGGGGCTCGGGTTGTCGGAGGCGACAAAGCCGGCGACGCCCAGCTTGGGCTGCTTGGAGCCGGCGGTGTTGCTGGGCGACAGGATGCGCGCCGGTACAGGGGGGTGCGCGCGCTGCGGGCCGTACAGCGGGTGGTTGTCGAGGTAGGCGGCGGTGCGCAGGTACGACAGACCCGCCGACGGGTGCGTGATCGGCGGCCCCTCCTGCGCCCACGGGTTGGCCGTGTTGCTGCCCGGCGCGCTGCCGGCGCTGCCGTCGTCGGCGCTGCGCGCGAGCGGCGACAGGAAGCCGCCGCCCGCCGGCCCGCCGGTCAGCGACGCGGTCGAGCGCGCGAGGCTCTGGAAGATGCGGCCCGACGGCTCGAGCGGCGCCAGGTCGAGGAACTTGCCGACCAGGCGGTACAGCATGGGGCGGTTGTGGCGCAGCACGCGCACGTAGGCGGTCAGGTCGGCGTCCGGGATGTCGGCGGCGGCCACGGGGGGCGGCGCGTCGAGCCCGCCATCCATGGCCTGGGCGGCGGCGGCGCGGTTGCGGTCGGCGGCCAGCTGGGCGCGCAGGAACTCGCGGAACTCGGCGCGGCGGGTGCGCACCGTCTTCTTCAGGTAGACCTGGAAGGCGCCCTCGGTGATGCCGGCCAGCCAGGGCCCGTCGAACTTCCAGCGCTTGTCGGCGGACGTGTGGCGCAGGGCCGGGTCGAGGGCGATGGTGTCGACGGCGGGCTCGAAGACGGAGCGGCCGGCCAGCTGCTGGCGCTGCTCAATGTCGGTCTGCAGCGTCAGCGGCACGTTCATGGCCTGCCACTTGCGCAGCGTCATGGTGTGGTCGCTGGCCATGGCGTAGTCGGTCACGCCCTCGATGGCGTCGACGCTGCGGATGCGCACGAGCGGGTTGGCCGAGTGCTGGTTGGCGCGCTGCGGCAGCGGCCGCTTCAGGCCCCAGTCGCCGCGGGCGCGGGATTCCCGCGGCGACGCAATGGCCTGCAGCGTGGGAAAGGGCAGCGTGGCCGTGTCGGAGCTGCGCTTGCTGGCGCCGGAGACGTCGCCGGGGGCGGGCGGCAGCTGGGCCGGCAGGGAGAAGAGGCGCGATGTGCGCAGGAGCGCAGCGCCCGGCGACATGGTCTTTGTCGCCATGGTGGACGGATGGCAACAGGGCGTGGTGCGTGGGAGGCGAGGCGGGGGAGAGAGACGACCGTTGAGGTCAAAAAACAGCCGAGAAGAGCAATTTTGCTGGTGGGTCTGCAAGTTGCAAAAGACGGCTTGTGGTTGGTCCGTTGTGAGTGGTCTATCTGCATGATGCTTAACAGCATGAACTTTCACAGCGTCCTACGACACCTACGACACCTGGATGAGGGTCATTCTCTGCCAGCGATGACCGGTTCGTTGTCTGAGTGTGCTCAGCGTGGCAGACTTGTATAGACAAGGTCCAATTGGTGCAGGGATTTTATCGTGTTATTATTTTTTTGTTGTTTTACCCAGTTTCTGTTCCTATCCCATGGTCCGGTTTCCTCCGGGGGTATCTATGTTTCCTGCTCGATTTTGTATTACTTTCTCTCCGTTGTTTTCACGCCGTGCGACTATGCGCACCCAATGGCGCGGCTCCGTCTGCGACGCCGGCGGCGCTGGTACGCCTTTGCTTTCGGGATGAGGGAAGGGATGACCGGGAACACGCGTCGGGAGCTGCTGGTGCCGCCGTCCTTGTCCAGGAGGCCGTGGGCGGACGCGGTGAAGGCGGCGAGGCCGGTGCGTCCTTTGGCTTTTTGGATCTCGCGCGAGAACGACTCGATGACGTTGTCGATGAGGTCCATGATCTTGGCCGTGTCGCCCTGCGGGTCGACCAGCTCAATGTCGGCGGGCTTGCCCGGCACCGACGGGGCAGACGACGACGCCGACGACGACGCCGACGACGACGCGCCCGAGGACGCCGCGGAGCGCGCCGTGGCGGCGCTCTCGATGGACTCCTGCGAGTGGCGGCGCGCCGGGCGGCGCTCGCCGTTGTCGGCGCCGACGACCAGCATGGTCTCCTGCAGGTTGGGGAAGCTGAAGATGAGCATCAGCTTGTTGTAGGGCTCCCACGGACGGATGGTGTCGGTGCGGACGTGGTCGATGGCCAGCGCGCGCACATGGTCGGCGGTGTCGCGCACGTGGACGGTGAACTCGCGGGCGGTGTCGTCGTAGCCGAGAAAGCCGTGGCGCGGCAGGTAGAGGACGTCCAGGGTGGGCGAGAAGTAGATGCCGCGGTCGGAGTGGCTGTGGGTGACGAAGCAGCGGCGGTACCAGGCGTGGCGCAGGGCCTCGTAGCGGGCCTCCTGGTTGACGCGGAGGACGGCGGGCGGGCTGGAGGTGGTGCAGCAGCGGTCGGCGACCGAGTCGTACCAGACCTCGACGACGCGCGGGGAGCAGCTCAGCTTCCAGATGGCGAGGCGCAGCTCGGTGGGCAGCTGCGAGAAGAGATGGAAGGACGGCGAGGGAGACATGGTGGGCGGCGAGGGTGTGATGGAGGGTTCGAAGGAGGATGTGAAGGAGGGTGAAGGAGGATGTGAAGGGGGATGGGGGACGTGAAGGAGTGTGAAGACGACGATCACAGGCGTCGACGCATTTTTGGCAGTGTGTGGCGATGTTGTAAAGAGGCGAAGAGTATGAGTCGTAGTGACGTAGATGTCAAGAGAAAAAAGATAAGAAAGAAAAGCAAGTCGAAATTAATGCGACTTGGCAAACGCGAAGATGAAAAGCCGAGAAGGTAAGGATCGTCGTGGCCGTCTCGTGTAAGACAATCCGGACGGGTACGAGCATTGCTCCAGGCCTGTAGGCCGCGGCCCGACCTCCGGCTTCGCAGGCGCGATCGGGCCAGAAAAAGGCAGTGCAAAAAAAGTGACCACGCGCGCCCGGCGCGCAGGGGTCGACCCCAGAATTTGCTTCGGGCCAGTGCCTTAGGGCCGCCAGATCGTATGACCTGGGCGCTCCCAGCTGCCCTCCCAGCGCCCCATGGCCGCCTCGGCCCTTGCAGAAGCACAAAAAGTGGAAAATCAGGTGCTTCTGCGCCCGCCTAGGGCACTGGGGGACGGGGCGAGTCACTAGGGAGCCTGCTAGCGGGGTAGCCCTGTGCTGGAACGCCGAAAAAGAGACAGGAAAAAACGACAAAAAAAAAAAAAAGACATTGAAACCCCAAGGGTCTGCGATCTACGCCACCTCCCAACCCCTCCCCCCATCCGGCTTCTCCCGGGCCTTCTCCGGACCTCTTTCGGGCCTCTTCCGGCGCCGGGTCCGTTGATGCTCGCCGCCCGCAGAATGGCCTCGACTGCCGCCGCCGCCGCCGTCGCCGGCAGCACCCCTCCGGCGCCCGCGACGCTGCCGGCCTCGGCCACGCACGGCGCGCTCACGTTCACGCTGCTGGCGCGCTGCTCGACGACGCGGGCGCGCGCGGCGGTGCTGACGCTGCCGCACGGGCCGGTGGCGCTGCCGGTGTTCATGCCGGTGGCCACGCAGGCGTCGCTCAAGGGCCTGACGCCGGAGCAGCTGGCGGCCACGGGGTGCCGGCTG
Source organism: Ceratocystiopsis minuta (assembly GCA_001676865.1). Classification (NCBI taxonomy): domain Eukaryota; kingdom Fungi; phylum Ascomycota; class Sordariomycetes; order Ophiostomatales; family Ophiostomataceae; genus Ceratocystiopsis; species Ceratocystiopsis minuta. Next base: position 4,621 of record LZPB01000164.1, on the reverse strand, counting down.
TGCCTCAACAACACGTACCACCTGGGCCGCAAGCCGGGGCAGGCGGTGCTGGACGCGGTGGGCGGGGCGCACGCGCTGCAGGGCTGGCCGCACAACCTGCTGACGGACAGCGGCGGCTTCCAGATGGTCTCGCTGCTCAAGCTGGCGACGGTGACGGAGGAGGGCGTCTCGTTTGTGGCGCACGACGACGCGCGCGCGCGCGTGCTGCTGACGCCCGAGCACTCGGTCGCGCTGCAGAACAGCATCGGCTCCGACATTGCCATGCAGCTGGACGACGTCATCGCGACGACCACGCCCGACGCCGCGCGCATGCGCCTGGCCATGGAGCGCAGCGTGCGCTGGCTCGACCGCTGCCAGGCCGCCCACCGCGCCGCCGACCGCCAGAACCTGTTCTGCATCATCCAGGGCGGGCTGGACCTGGACCTGCGCCGCGCGTGCACCGCCGCCATGCTGGCGCGCGACACGCCCGGCATCGCCATCGGCGGGCTGTCGGGCGGCGAGGCCAAGGCCGACTACTGCCGCGTCGTCGCCGCCGTCACCGCCCTACTGCCGCCGCTCAAGCCGCGCTACGTCATGGGCATCGGCTACCCCGAGGACCTCGTCGTCAGCGTCGCCCTCGGCGCCGACATGTTCGACTGCGTCTGGCCCACGCGCACCGCCCGCTTCGGCAACGCCGTCACCCGCCACGGCGTGCTCAACCTCAAGCACCACCGCTACGCCGCCGACTTTGGGCCGCTCGAGGACGGCTGCACCTGCGCCTGCTGCGCCTGGCAGCACGCCCCGGCCGACGGCGCGGCCGCCCAGGCTGGCCAGCCGCCCGTCACGCGCGCCTTCATCCACCACAACGCCGCCAAGGAGACCGTCGCCGCCCACCTGCTCACCCTGCACAACGTGCACTACCAGCTGCAGCTCATGGGCGCCATGCGCGCCGCCATCCTCGCCGACCGCCTGCCCGCCTTCATCCACCGCTTCTTTGCCGATCTGTACCCGGCCGGGCCCGCCGCGTACCCGCAGTGGGCGGTCGATGCGCTGGCCGGCGTCGGCGTGCACCTGCGCGAGGACAGCTAGGCAGGGGGCGGCGGGCGTCTTGTTCTCCGATTCACGAGCATTGCATTGCAATTGGCGTTTGGGCAGAGTCGGGGGAAAAAGGGTCGGTGGGACAGCATGACGATGGGTCAGCGCGAACAGCGAATTAGTGCTTTTTAATATACAGCTGATATACAGCCTTTGCATCCACAGCTTTGCCATTGACAGCACCACAGCGAGCCACGCGACAAGCCCGCTGCCAGCTGCGCGCTTCGGCGCGGCCCCAGCCTGGGAACGGTCCGGCTTGGGGTCTGCTTGATCGACTCGGGCGCGTACGACTCGCTGGACGAAGCTGTGACGCTGTCCGTCGACGTGGCGCAGGAAAAGCCGTCCGCAGAGACACTGTCACAAAACGACTGGAGAGTCGCGACAGCTGGAGGTTGTTAGACTCAGACGCTAGGAAGAGATGATGGGGAGAGAGGAGAAGCAAGAGAGACCATACCATATGCAGACCTGTACTCGGTCGAGATGTATTCCTCGCAGGTCTTGTATGCGGGCTGCAGCTCCGTCTCGGCGCAGCAGTAACAAGGCGCCTTCTCTTCCACAGAGGCCCCCTCGTCAGTAGTTGAGGATGCTGTCTGCCAGGTTGCAGGCCGTGGAGTCCCGGGCAAGCAGGTCGCTGCCCTTGAGCGCCGGGACAAAGCCGCCCGAGACGGCGGCCGCCACCGGCAGGACGAGGACGAAACGAAGCATGGCCGAGGACCAGACGGCCGAGCATGGTCTACGAGTACGAATCCGAGTTCAAGACGAGACGTTCATTATGCATGCGTCGGCGGATCTCCGTCTCAAAGTTTGATCTTAATTTACAACCGTGGGCCAGGCGCCCGCCGCTATTTTCGGAGCCGTGTCAAGCCGTGACAGACTCGGCCAGCGAGCCTAGCCGGCGCCAGCGAGGCCAGCACGTTGCATGCCGTCTTTTTTCGTCTCTGGAATGCGTCTGGTTGGACCAGGACGGAATGCAAACTGGGAAGACGTGGGCATATATTGCCACGTGACCGCCATTTTCTCCAGCGCCAAAACGCGTCCCGTACGGAAGGGACGCGTCCCCCCCCGGAAGCGCTTTCCTTGTAAGAGACAAACAGGGTCCGCCCCTTTTTGGATTCTACAGCAACGGTCCATCTCTTTTCTCCTGGTGCCACACCGAGAAGACGACATCATCGACCGCTTGCGAGCACACAATCTGCGACACCCTCCGCTACGTCACCGCTTTCGAACCCGTCTATTTACTTTTTCTGGCCAACACAAACAACAAACAGGGGGAACACACCCACTCGGACCTCCCTCGGAACGTGCCCCTGTTTCTGCTTGACCCGTGCTCGGACTGCGCCCGGGTCGGCATCTTGCCATGGCCTCTCCCCGACGCCGCCAGTCGGCCACCTTTGGCGCCGCCGCCTCCCACGACGCCCTCGCCTCGTCGCTGCGGCAACTGTCGCTCTCGACCGGCCCCCCGAGCCCATCCGCCGGCCCGGCTGCCGGCCCGTCTGCCAAGGCCAGGTCGCCGTCCAAGTCGCCGTCCAAGTCGCCCACGAAGCCGGCGGCCAAGCCCACCGCGCCGCTGGTCCGCACAGCGTCCGTCTCGTCCGCTACCAGCCAGAGGCGCAGCAGCAGCAGCGCACCGCAGCCGATCCCCCCGACCCCCGGCCGCAGCGCCTCGCGCGCCTCGCGCTCCGCCACGCCGGCGCTCCATCGCAAAGCGTCGCACAACTCCCTTCTGAGCGCCGGCGCCGGCGACACCGGCCCGTCGCCGCACAAGGTGCCCACCCGCCGCGCCAGCTCGTCCAACCTCTCGTCGTCCTCGCCGCGCCGCTCCTCGTCCTTCGAACCCGTCCCCGAGGACCGGCCGCCGCCGCCGCCGCCGCCGACGGCAGCATCGATTGCCCGCGCGCACTTCCAGGCCGAGCTGGCCGCACACCATCGCGTCCACGGCGGCGACCCGATACAGACCCCGGCGCCCTCAGCCTCCCGCACCGTCGTCATCCTCCAGGACAACTGCTACGGCCACCGCTTTTCGCGCCCGCGCACGTCGCGCGCCAACCTCAGCACCATTGTCGAGCGCCCCGAGCGCATCCAGGCCTGTGCCGTCGGCGTGTCGGTCGCCTACGTGCGGCTCGGCGGCCGCCACGCCGGCGGCGCCTACATGCCGCACCCGCGGCTCAATCCCGCCGCCGCCGGCAGCCTGCCCTCCGTGCCCTTCCGCATCCACAAAACGGCGCGCACCCTGTCTCTGCTCGCCCCCGCCGTCGCCAACGTGCACGGCGTCCGCTGGATGGAGGAGCTCAAGATGCTGTGCGACACCGCCGAGGCCAAGCTCGCCCACAACGGCAAGGAGCTGCAGCGGCCCGAGATGGACCGCGGGCCACCCAACCACTCTGCCCCGCCGGCCCGCCTGCACGAAGGCGACCTGTATCTGTGCGCCGAGTCGCTGGCTGCTCTGGAGGGCGCCCTTGGCGGCGTGTGCGAGGCCGTCGACCAGGTGCTGGGTCCCGGCCCAGCCGCCGCCGCCGACGCCAACGACACCACCGCAGCCCCGGCCACCAGCCGCGAGCCGGCTCCCAAGCGCGCCTTTGTCGCCATCCGGCCACCCGGCCACCACTGCTCGGCCTCGTGGCCGTCGGGCTTCTGCTGGATCAACAACGTGCACGTCGGCATCAACCACGCCATGCTGCAGCACGGCCTGACCCACGCCGCCATTGTCGACTTTGATCTGCACCACGGCGACGGGTCGCAGGCGATTGCCTGGCAGCACAACGCGCGCACCGTCGCCGCGCACAAAAACGCTGCCTGGTGGAAGAAGCACACGGCCATTGGCTACTTCAGCCTGCACGACATCAACTCGTTCCCCTGCGAGTTTGGCGACGAGGAAAAGGTCAAGAACGCCAGTCTCTGCATCGACAATGCGCACGGGCAGACGATCTGGAACGTGCACCTGGAGCCCTGGAAGACGGAGGCCGAGTTCTGGGCCCTCTACGAGACCAAGTACATGGCGCTGCTCGACAAGCTGCGCGGCTTCTTGCGGGCCCACACCGAGCGGATTGCGTCCCTGGCGCGGGCGTCGGCTGCTGCTGCTGCGACCTCGTCCGCGGCGCCCTCTGCGCCGGTGGCCCCCAAAGCGGCCATCTTCATCTCGGCCGGGTTTGACGCCAGCGAGTGGGAGACGTCCAGCATGCAGCGCCACAAGGTCAACGTGCCGACCGAGTTCTACGCGCGCTTCACGCGCGACGTGCTGGCCATTGCCGACGAGGAGGGCACCAGCGTGCACGGCCGGGTCATCAGCGTGCTCGAGGGCGGCTACAGCGACCGCGCGCTGTTTTCCGGTGTTCTGAGCCACCTCAGCGGCCTCGCGGCGGTGGACGACTCTGCCGCGGCGGTGCCGCCGCCGCCGCCGGCCGTCGCAGAGGAGGATGCGCCGGCGTTTCGTTCCGGCCTGGGCTACGAGATGCGCCAGCGCATGCGGGGGTCCATCGGGTCCTCTACGGAGAGCGACGCGCGCTCGCGGCCCGGCACCGCCTCGTCCGCGGTGCCGTCTGCGCCCGCC
>LZPB01000163.1:20936-42234 GCA_001676865.1 Ceratocystiopsis minuta | reverse complement strand
CCCCCCTCCCCCTCCTACCACCCCTTGCCGCCCGTCCTCGTATATGCACATCCATCCACACAATTGCCACGGCCGCACGCGCCGCCGACGCCTCTGTTTTCTTCAGCAGAACACACGGTTGGCCAGACGAGACTTGACAGGACGCAGGGCCGACAGGGCCTTCAGCTTGGGCTCGCTGCCCGCACCCGCTCCCAGCCACCTTGTTTTCTTGCCGCCAGCGCCAGACGTGCCACGTTCACCTGCAGGGTCTACTGCAAGACCGGCTGCAGGACCACCAACAACAACGGCATCAATCAGGCCCACAGCAAAACGGGCACAGGGTCCGGCGACAGGCTCATACGGCTGTTCGCCGCTGGGTCATTTTTTTCTTTCTTTTTTTTCTGTCTTTTCCTTTCCCTCTCCTTGTCTCCGTCTCTGATCCGCTGTCTACGACGTACGAGTACATCAATACTCCGTACCTTGACGGAATTCCTACCCCTGCCCCCCCTGGACTGGTGGATGCGAGCCGCAGCAAGATGCCATAGCCTTGCCCTCTTGTGGACAAGTCTTCCGGCTGCCCGCCGGCGGTGCTTCTGTTCCGTCCGAGTCCACGCATCAGGCCCCGTGTAAGTATCCTACGCTGGGTCTCCTTGCCTCGGCCCGGTGTCGTCCCCAGCATTAGCTCCAGCGGCCCATTGCGACAATACGCACGGGTGATCACTCCGCTGGCCGTCCGGTGAGACGAGACTGCCCTGCCCAAACCCACCCACCTTTTTTTTTTCCCGCCACAACCAACAGACACGGTGGTGGACGCATCGGTGAGCCATGCGCGCACCACGGTCACACCGATGACTCTCGTGCGCCGGCACCAATGAGACAGAAGTCTCTCCGGTCTGGCAACCACCACTGGGGAAACTGTCTCTCCCGCCACGACATCCGCGCGGCGGTCGCACACACACGCGGGCGGAACAGAGGTATCTGACGCGCGCTCTTGTGGGCACCTCGGTGAGCCTAGTGTGTATGTCAACGGCGCACGGCGCACGGCGCACGGCATACGGCATACGGCGTACGGAGCCTACGCACTCGTCTATGTACGGAGCACGGCGTATACCTCCGTCTTCACCAGCGCCGCCCGTGCCTGTACGGAGCACGCGTCTTTGTGTGGTCCAGGCCGTCTCGCTGTCTCGCTCAACGGGCCTTTTTTGTGTCCTGCCCCATGTCACGGAGCACGGGTCTCCGACAAAAACGCTCTGCGGCATTTTACGGAGCAACTGAGAGGCTGCCAAGTGGCTGCCCACCAGGCGTCTCGCCCACCTGCTCTCCACCGAGGAGGACCTCCGGAGCATCGTGCGTACTCCGTACGGCGCCTTCGTACCGATGTATTGCTACGTACCTCCGTATCTTACGTCGTGTCGTCCAACGAGTGGAGCACGATGAGCGGCCAGGAAATTGGCTTGGGAGCTCTGCATGCGCAAGTCCGCATCGCATCGGCGGAGCAGCTAAGCTTGTTTCGTTTCTAGCTGCGTTTTGCGGACGCCTTCTCACCACCCCTGCAAGGACGCCCGCTCCGGATTCCGCCTGACGAACTGCTCCTCACCGTCCGCGACCCGCGACCCACCGACGACAATGCATCTTTCTCTTGGACGGCGCCGAGACCACTGCTGTTGTGCAGAGTAAGAAGAACCGACACCCGAATGTGCACACACATCAAGAAAACGAGTCATACGGCTCTGTTTACACCATTACTTACACCATACCGCATACGAGACGGAGATGTGATAGTTACCTCCACCGGCCTGAAGTCGATGGTGCGTGCGTATCGTACGCTGTACGTACGGAGTACTCGTACGAACGCACCGACTTGCACTCCCCTTTTCCGGGCGCGTCCGGAAACGATCGCTGCCATGCAAGAAAAAGGGGCAACGCGACCGGAAAAAGAAAGCAAACCGAAAAGAAACAAACAAAAGCGCGCTACAGGAAAAGTTTTCAGTGTTTGTTATTGTTGGTGCTGGGTCTGGCCAGTGCTAACGATACCTCCAAAGTACTCGTACATGTATCTTGCATGTATCAACTTACATGCATGCAGCCGGCGGGTGGCCAGCTGGCGCGGGCCAAAAAAAGAACAACAAAGAACCGCTGCTGCAACGTTGGCAGCGGAGAAAAGGAGGGGGCGGGAGAAAAAGAAAATAAGAAAAGGCCGCCCGAAATTCAACCAGGACGATCAACACCCGCAGTGTACGAGCAGGCGAAGCAGAAAGCCAAGCAAAGGACAGACAGGAAGTCAAAGAAGAGCAAAACTACCGACACACAGCACTGTTCCACAGCAATAGAAACGGCCTAGGCTCTCACGGGCTGGCCACGGTCGATCAGTCGATCAGGAAGTATCATTCCTACATACTGTCGTCGCACGAGCGTGATTTTCAAATACCCAAACCAGTCGAAACCCAAGCCTATAGCAGTCATCAGGCCGCCTCGATTCAGATGGCTCACCATCAAACGCCTGCCACATGGCCTCAAGCCCCCGTCTCTCGCTCGCCCTGGCCGTCGTCCACGCTGGTGCGCCGCAGAAACAGCCGCGACGCCACAAACCCGGAGCTCGACGGCCGCCGCGCCGGCGGTGGCGCGGTGCCGCCGCCTGACAAGAGACCCGGCGGCAATCCCAGCGCCGGGATGCTCGTGTCGGGCACCGCCGTCGTCGCTGCTTCGGCCGCGGCGGACAGCTGCTGCTGTTGCTGCGCCAAGGCGCCGCTGCCGTGCCGGCTGCCGCGGCCGCCCCCGCTGCTGCCGCCGCTCGGCGAGTCCACGGGCTGCAGAGCTAGGGGCGTGCCCGCAACCGACCGTGCGCTGCCACCACCGCCGCCGCCGCCACCGCTGCCACCGCCGCCGATCGTGCCCGTGCTCGTGCCGGTGCCCGTGCTCATGGTGCGACGCGCTTCGGTGCGGCCGTCCATCACCTCACGGTAAAAGGCGTCGAGCGCGGCGGGATCGCGGCAGAAGGCCTCGAGCTCGTCCATAACGGTCTCCGGGTCCTCGCCGAGCCCGGCAGTCGACAGGCCGGTCGCGGACGGCGCGGTGGCCGACGCGGCCGAGGCAGCCGACGCCGCAGCCGCCATCAGCACCTGGCTCGCCATCGTGCCGCCGCCGGGCAGGCGTGGCGAGTCGGCCGCACTGCTGCTGTTGGGGCCGGCGGCGCCTTCGGGCATCTGCACCGGCGTCTGCAGCGGCGTATGTGTTGGCTGCAGCTGCTGCGTGGCGCTGCTGCTGCTGCTCCCTTCGCGGTCGCGGATCGACGAGCCGCCCCCTCCAGCTGCTGCTGCTGCCGCTGCCGCCGCCGCTGCTGCCGAGGCCGGGCCGGCAGTGGGCCCCGTAGAGGTGCGGTTGCTGTAGAGGCGGTTGACGAGCAGCAGGAAGTTGCCGGCGTCGTCGATCTGGGCGAGGATGATGCCGGAGCGGTGGATGTACTGGGAGAAGCGGTAGTCAGGGCGGCCCCACGAGTAGCGCACGTCGACGCTGGGCGGGAAGTTGGCGGCCGCCTCGGTGTCGAGCACGAAGCCGAAGCGGCGCAGCAGGGCGGTCTGGTAGACGTGGCGGCCGGGCTGGGCCTGGGGCGTGAGGGTGTGCGGCGCAAAGTACGTGGCCGGGCGCTGGGCGGGCGGGGGCCGGGCGAGCACGACGCGGTAGGGGCGGCGCAGCGGGTTGCCGGCGCTGATGCTGGCGGCCTCGGCGATGGGCACCTCGACGAGGCGCAGGCCGTGCTGCAGGGCCTCGCGCGCCCAGGCCTCGACGGCGTCCTCGATCAGCTTGGCGGTGGCGTTCATCCACTCGATGCGGATGTGGTAGCAGTTGTCGGGGTTGTGCAGGCGGTCGTAGTGCAGGTCGACGCGCTCGGGCCGGTACGACCGCTTGCGGTGGTCGACGTCGTACTTGATCATCTTGCTGAGCACCACGCGCGGCTTGCGGCCGAGGCCGGCCACGCTGCCGGCCAGCGCGGCGCCCGCGGGGTCGTCGCCGGTGCTGTTCGGGCCGCCGGTGCCGACGGCCGACAGCACCGGCGTCGTGACGTGCGAAGCCGCCGCCGCGCCGGTGGCATCGGCGGTCGACGCGGCGGGCTCCACCGGCGTCGCGGGCACGGCCGCGCGGCGCGCCGCGTTGAACCAGCCGGCCGTCGCGCTGCTCGGGTTGTGCGGCTTGGCGAACTCGCTGGCGATCTGGTAGAAGTACTGGCCGTCGCGGAACGCGTGCCGCTTCTCGACGTGCACGAACAGGCCCTGCGGCGGCGGCGGTTTGCCGTCCCGGGTGTCGCCGGCGCCGCTGCTCCCGTCGCCGGGCGCAGCCCCTGTGGCGCCACTGCCCTCGGCCTTGGCCGTGTCCGCGGCCGCCGGCTGGCTGTCCTTGGCGTCGTCCGGCACCATGAGCAGGTTGCCGAGGGCCTCGGCCTCCTCTCGGCTCTCCAGGTCCTCAAAGTTGTCGAGCAGCCAGCTGGTCATGTCGGTGCCGATGAAGCAGTTGTAGTGCAGGCGCAGGTGCCAGCGGCGGTTCTGCAGGCGCACGCCGCCCTGCTCGACGGGCTGCTGCATGGCCTCGGCCAGCGCGGCCAGGTTGAGCGGCTCGCTGCGGCGGAACTGCTCGCGGCTGGTGACGAGCTGCAGGCGGCGGGCGGCGGCGGCGGGGGTGGGCGCGCCGTCGGCCGCCGCTGGGGCCGTGGTCGTGGCCGTGGCCGCGGTCGTGCCCGCGCCGTCCGCCGGCCCGCCGGCGCCCACGCCCACGCCCACGCCCACGCCCTCAAGCAGCGGCAGCGTCTCGAGCTCGGCGGCAATGACGAGCGACGCGTCCTCGGTCTTGTAGACGACGTCGAGCGGGTTGGGGTCCTTCTTCTTGCGGCGGTGGCGCGCGCTGAGGCTCTGCAGGAAGCGGCGCTCGGCGGCGGGCACGACGCGGTGCTTCTGCCACATCTGGCCGAGCTTGCGGATGCCCTCGATGCGGACCTCCTCCTCGTTGTCGCCGGCGCCGCCGGTGGTCGTGGCGGTGGCGGCTGTGGTCTTGTGCGGCGCCGCCATGGGGATCAGCACGAAGCGCGCGCGCCAGAAGCGCAGCTTCTCGGTCAGCTGCTCGTCGTGGCCGGCCAGGTACGAGTCGATGTAGTTCCAGTTGTGCTCGGGGCGCAGCGCGGTGCGGTCGATGGCGCTGGTCTGGTAGCCGCGGTCGAGCAGCGTGCGGATGGCGGGGCGGTAGAGGTTTTTCGCGGCGGTGCCGGCGCGGGCCGGGTCGGCGCCGTCGCCGACGCCGACGTCCTGTTCTGCGGGGCCCGTCGTCTTCGTGGCCGCGCCCTGGCGCTGGTAGATGTTGACCTGGACCTCGGACGCGTTGGCGTACGACAGCTGGTGGATGGTGTTGCCGATGGCCATGAACAGGCTGGTGCCGTCGGCGAACGCGGGCGGCTGCGCATGGCCGCTGCCGCCGCCGCCGCCGCGCGGGGCGGACGCGGCGGCGGCGGCGGCGGCCGACGACGGGAAGATGTCGGCGATGCGCATCTGCTTCTGGCCGAAGGCCTTGGCCACGACGGGGCCGGTGACGACCTGGAAGCCCTGCGACAGGCGCAGGCTGATCATCTCGCGCAGCAGGTCGGCGGCGGCGGCAGACGCGGCGGGGGGGCGCGCGGCGGCGGCGGCCGCCGCCTCGTCGGGGCTGCCGTCGTCGTCGGCCGGCGCCGGCGACACGCTGTACGGGTGCTGCTGGTACTCCTTGTCGAGCTGCGTGCGCGTGGGGAACAGCTCGGTGGTCAGCGGCACGGCGGCCGGGCAGCACAGCGTCTTCCAGCGCATGGCGCGCGTCTCGCTGGGCCGCGGGAACACGTGGTGCCAGCGGCCGTTGATCGTGGCCGCGTCGAACCGGTTCGCCTCCGGCTTGGACGGGTTGAGCGGGATCAGCCACGGCGCCATGCCGGTGATGGGCGACAGCGACAGCGCGCCGGCGGCGGACGGCCAGCGCAGCGCATCGTTCGCGCTGGCGGCCGTGGCCGACGTCGACAGCGCCCCGGCTTGTTGTTGTTGTTGTTGTTGCTGCTGCTGCTGCTGCTGGCGCTGCGCGTCCTCGGCGCGCAGGATGTCCGAGTAGCGCAGCTCGCGGTTGTCGCGCGGCAGGTCGGCGTACGACGAGAGGCCGGACTGGAGGTAGGACGCGGTCGCGGTCGTTGTTGTTGTCGGCGTGGGCCCGCCGTACGACGGCGCCGGAAGGGCCGCCGCCACGCCCGGGCTGTCGATGCCGCTGCGGATCGAGATGGGCCGCGACGGCGCCGCGAGGCCCAGGCCCAGGCCGAGGCGGCCGTCGCCGGCAAAGTCGAAGGCGTCCGTGTCGGCGAGGGCGTTGCGCCGCGTCGTCGGGTGCGGCCGCGCGGCCGGCCGGCGGGGCGACGCGTCGCCGGCGCCGGCGCGCGGCCCGGCCGTGGCGATGGGCGTGCTGGGGCGGTGCGGCGGCGGCTGGGACGGCGACGGCGGGACGAGCGGTGCCAGGGGTTTTGTTGTCGTCGACGAGGACGACACCGATGCCGTCGTCGCCGCCGCCGGCAGCCGCGACGCGGCCACGGTCTCGACGCTGACCTCGGCGACGGCGGCCTTGGGCGCGGCAATGCCGAAGCCGCGCTGGCCGAGGCTGATCTGGCGCATGGCCTTGGGCTTGGCCGGGGCGGTGCGCGTGGACGACGCGGTCGAGCTGGCGCGGCTGGCGGGCGGGCGGAAGGTGACGGAGCGGGTGGTGCGGGCGGCGGCGTCGCGGTCGTCGGGGCCGGGGCGGCGGCTGGCGGCGGACGAGGACGAGGCGGCCATGCTGGACTTGATGGCGGGAGCAGTGGTGGTGGTGTGTTTCTTCTCTCGAGGGGCCTCGCGGGGGTGGTCGTCTGCACGGGACAGGGCGTTCTTGTCCGGCTTGTCCGGGCCGGCGCGCAGCGTGCTGGCGCCGGGCCGCTGCGGGCGGGCGTGCCGTCCGCCCTTGGCCGTCTGCACTTTCTGCCGCGTGGCGTCGTAGTTCTGCAGCTGCTTCCACACGGACGCGGTGTCGTGCTTGGCCAGCTTGTCGGCGGCGAACTTGTAGAAGCCGTGGACCTGGTCGAAGAGCACGTTGGCGGCGACGCGGTTGCGGATGACGACGGTGCCGGCGGCGTCGTCGTCGTCGTCGTCGTCGTCGGCCAGCCTGGTTCTTCTGAAGGCCTCCCGCGGGAACAGCGGGTCCAGGTGCAGCGGCGTGGTCTCGATCTCGTTGGTCTCGAGCACGCCGCGCATCTGCAGGTCGTACATGCGGCAGCGGATCTCGAACGCGTGGGCGGCAGCGACGGTCGACGCCGCCGTAGGCGCCCCTTCCAGGGCCAGCTGACGCGGCGGCGGCCGCCCCTGGCCCAGCAGCAGCTCGCCCGGCTCGCTGGCCCAGTACGAGACGTGCAGCCACTGGGGCAGCACGTACACCCAGCCGTGGGCCGGGTCGGCGCGGCTGGCGGCGGCCAGGACGGCGGCGGCGTAGTCGCGCTGGGAGCCGGGGGTGCTGGCCAGGTCGGAGGCGCGGCCGGGCGAGCCGGCGAGGGCGCTGGCGCCGATGCTGGAGTAGCTGCCGTAGAGGGGCGTGGTCTGCTTGGGGGTGACGCTGAGGCCGGTGGTGGTGGGGGTGGTGGCGGTGCCGACGCTGGCGCCGTAGGAGCCGTGGCTGGGGCGGCGGCCGGCGGAGCGGGCGCCCGGCCGCGGCCCCTGGGCGCACTGCTCGAGGTAGCGCGGGTGGCGGAAGCGGAAGAGCGGGACGCAGTGCAGGGGCACGCGCGGGACGCAGACGAGGTCGATGCCGATGCCGTTGCCGGTGAGGGCCTCGGTGGTGCGGCGCAGGGCGGCGTAGTCGACGTCGAAGACGCCGGAGCCGGGCGAGACGACGACGACGGAGATGCCGGTGCGCATGAGGTCGCGGTCGACGTAGTCGTGGGAGAAGAGCGTGGCGGCCATGTCGATGGCCTCGAGCACGTTGCCGTGCATGGCGGCGGACGACTCGGCGCGGATGTGCTGGGGGGTGTCGTCGTCGGGGGCGAGGAAGCGCAGGTGGTGCAGGCTGATGTCGCGGCGGAAGAGCACAAACTCGCGCTTGAGCTGGTACAGGATGCGGGCGCTCTCGGTGCTGGGCATCTCGCTGACGACGACGTGGTAGAAGTCCTTGTAGGGGCGGCGGTCGCCGGCGGCCTGGACGCCGGTGTAGTAGTCGTGCAGCACGGCGGGCTCGGCGAAGTCGGCGGCCAGGCCGGTGTCGTACTCGACGCGCGCGAAGAAGACAATGGTGACGAGGTGGCGCACGCGGTGGACGAGCCACTTGTTGAAGAGGCTGGGCAGCAGGTCGTTGACCACCTTGGAGAAGACGATCTCGCCCGAGCAGTCCGAGTCGAAATCCCACATCTCGCGCGCCATCTGCACGAAAAGCACGAAGCGCGCCGACTCGCTGCGGAACACCGGCCGCGTGTTGCGCCCGAAGAAGGCCGACTGCACGCGCCGCCCGTCGACGAAGACGTGCGTGACCTGCGCCTTGATCGTGCTCATGAACAGCACGCGCTGCCCGCGGTAGATGGTGCGCTGCGCCAGCTCGGCCACCGCCAGCCGCCACATGTCCGCGCGCGACAGGTACTGGTCCTTGAACACGAGCTCGACGTGCGTCGCCTCGACCGCCGGGTTGCTCGCGTCCACCGGCGTCAGCAGCACCGTCGACCCCTTCTTCATCCCGAACGCGTCCGCCACCCGCTTCGCCACGTACATCTCCACCCACGGGTGCCGCGCCTGCAGCTCCGCCGGCATCGCCTTGACCATGAACAGGTACCGCCGCTCGGGGTCCAGCGCCGCCTTTTCCGCCGCCGCCGTCGCCGCCGCCGCCGCGCTGCCCCCGTCCGCCTGTCCGCCACTGCTGCTGCTGCGGTCCGGCAGCACGTCGATCGCCATCAGCTGCCCCGGCTGCACGCCGTCGTCAAAGTGGTCGAGGTTGAGCAGCACCTCGTCGTGCGCAAACGACTCGTTGACCGTGACCGTGCACGTGCGCTCCACGACGGGCGGCGGCACCGGCGGGGGCGGGGGTGGCGGCGGCGGCCCGGCCGCGGGGCGCTCGCGGATCGTCGAGTCGCTGGAGTCGCTGTCGGGGGAGTCGGGGCGGGAGGGGGCCGCGTGCGGGCCCGCGGCTGGCGTGTCCTGCCGCCCGTCGCCGGCGCGCGCGAGACGGCGCAGGGGCGCGGCCCAGCGCGAGGGGGCGTTGCGGTTCATGCCGGGGGGAGGCATGGCCAGGGATGGATCGAGGAGGCGTTGAGGAGGATAGAAGAGGGGGGGGGGCGACACACGCGTGGACGCACCACGGACGCCTAGCAGAGACTGCGTGTGTATGCTGATTCCATGCCCTTGTCTGCGTGTTGGATGGGGGTCGGATGGGGGGGGGGGGTGTGTGAGGAGCTGGTTTGGTTCAGGAGCTCGAGTTGTCCTTGGGTGCGGCAGAATCCTAGCTCGGTCCGCACACCGCCTTTTTAGCCTGGACTCAACGACTGCCGGCACGGACGAACGACGGCTCCGTATAGCGAGCCATGACGGCATTGGCTCTACGGCGGCCGTATCGCAAGCGTATGGCAGCCGGTGAAGGCCCAACGCTATCGTCGTATCGACTGCTGTCGCACACCACCAACTCGCGGTCCTTTTGCCGCCTGGTGCCGCTTGGCACTGCCTCGCCTGCCCAATGTCGCCTGGCCGGGAACACATCGGCGGGGACAAACGGGCTTGTGCGCCGTCGTAGCAGAGGGATAACGAGAAGGAGATGCACGGAAGTGCCATGTCCTACGCAGGCGCGGGCTTGGCAGGCCTGTTGGGGAGCTATGGCGTGCGACGCCGTGTCCCGATTGGGGCCATGACTATATAGTTGACTAGGTCTATTTCTTTTTCATCTACATCTCTGTTCTCTTTATCACTATTTTCGCTCTCGCTCTTCTCTTCTCTTTCTGTTCTTTCACTGTACTTTCTTCGTATTCGGCCTTCCTTTCTCCCTGTCCACCATGGCCTTCAAACTGACGCCCAAGCGGCGCCTGATGGCCACCATTGTCATCTCGTTTTCCTTTTTTGTTGCTGAGATTGCCGGTATGTCTCCTTCTCCGCCAGCGTCACCTCTCGCTGACCACCAGTCGCTTTTATGACCCGGTCGCTGGTGCTCCTGGCCGATGCCTTCCACTACGTGCGTCTCTCCCTTGCCTCCCCCCCCCCCCCCGCCGCTGCCGTACTGACCACACAGATGAATGACCTGGTTGGATTCATTGTGGCCCTGATCGCGCTCATGGCAAGACTCCCTACCCTTGTCCCTCTCTTACGTGTCTAACCGTCAGATCTCCGAACGCTCCGACTTTCCCCAGGACCTGTCCTTTGGGTGGCAGCGGGCCCGGCTGCTGGGCGCCTTCTTCAACGGCGTCTTTCTGATCGCCCTGGGCATCAGCATCCTGCTGCAGTCGATCGAGCGGTTTATTTCGCTGCAACGTGCGTCTGCTCCCTCTTTGTCCCCGTTCTCGCTAACCGTCAGATGTCCAAAACCCCAAGCTCGTGCTCATCATGGGCTGCATCGGCTTTGGCCTGAACATTATCAGTGCCGCCTTTTTGCATGGTTCGTGTGCTCTCCTGTCCCTTCGTTCCATGATTACCATACTCACTGCCAGAACACGGCCACGGCCACGACCACGGCCACGGCCACGGCAGCGTCCCCGAGGCCTACGGCTCCGAGGTCGAGCTGATCGACCACGTGCACGCCGACCACCGCCACCAGACGGCCGCCGCCGCCGCCGCCGGCGACAGCCACGGCCACAGCCCCGGCCGCAGCGGCGGCCGCGACCTGAACATGCTGGGCGCGCTGATCCACGTCGCCGGCGACGCCATCAACAACCTGGGCGTCATCCTGGCCGCGCTGGTCATCTGGAAGACGCACAGCCCGGGCCGCTTCTACGCCGACCCGGCCGTCAGCACCGCCATCGGGCTCATGATCCTGGCCTCCGCCCTGCCCCTCGTCCGCCACAGCGGCGCCATCCTGCTCGAGAGCGCGCCGCGCGGCGTCGACGTCGCCGACGTGCGCCACGACCTCGAGACCATCCCGGGCATCGCCTCTGTCCACGAGCTGCACATCTGGCGCCTCGACCAGCACAAGGCCATCGCGTCTGCCCACGTTGTTGTCGCGGACGACCACCGCAGCGTCGACGCGTTCATGGCGGCCGCGCGCACCGCCAGCCAGTGCCTGCACGCGTACGGCATCCACTCGTTTACGCTGCAGCCGGAGCGGGCGGGGGGTCTAGAGGGCGCCGAAGGCGGCCTAGAGGGCGGCCTGGAGGGCGGCCTGGAGGGCGGCCCGGACGACGGACTGGCAGAGGACCCGGTGGAGGATACACCTGCTACGCTGTCCCCGACGCCGTCACGTATCGCGGTAACACCCTCCAGCCACAGCCACCGGCTGCCGGCGGCGGCCGTGTCCGTCCTGCGGCGGCGGCAGGCCGCGTCGGGGGCGTGCCAGATTCCGTGCGGCACGGTGTGCGAGGATCTGATGTGCTGCAAGTAGGAAAGGAGGGGAGGGCAACGTTGCAGAGAAGTAGAATGCAAAACGACCGGATATGAAGCCCGCGAGCGCGTAGATCCGGTGAGACTGCCTTGCTCCTTTCGGTGCTCTGCAGCGCCTTCCGTTCTGGTCGCCGCGCGCGTCGCAGCGCGCACTGACCCGCGGACCCGCTGACGCTCGGACTATTGCCTGCACCCAGCGCGCCCCGCCCTGTCCTGTTGGGGTCCGTTGGGGTCGCGCCCCGCCGTTTGCACTTGCCCAATCAGTGCGGAGGGAAAGCATACACCGCTGGACAGAAGAGGAAGGAAGCTGTGGTCGCGGGAGAGGCAGAACGGCATCGAGATCGGGACGAGGAAGGGACGTGCGTACGGAGTATCTTACATCACGAACGAAGACCGAACCACGGCGTACGACGAGTACGAGAGAAAGGACGAGGGCAATTTGTGCTGACCCCAATAGCCCCCCATAGCGCCAAGACGGCTCCACGCACGCCGGCAAAGGGCAGGAAAAGAACGGGGAACCTGGACGAAGAAGCCGGCCGGCACGAGGCATAAACACGGACAAAGACCAGGGAGACGAAGCGACGAGAAAGAGACACGGCCGAGGAACACGAGAGACGCGTTGAACGGCTTGCTTCCGCCGTGGACTGGGAGCGTGTCGACCCGACGTCTGCCAACGGCCGACCCTCCCTTGACTCGACCTCCGTGACCTACCCTCCTCCTCAACCTCCTTTTGACCTCTCGACCTTCCGACCTCTCGACCTTCCGACCTCCCGATCTCCCGACCTCTCTCAACCTCCCTTGGCCCTCCCTCGACCTCTCAACCTTTCTCACCCCAGAGCAACCTTTCTCCCGCCGTTATCCCCCTCTCCTCACCACAACAGGGGTCTCCCGTCTTGCTCCGCACCGATCCTACGTCGATGGGCCAGGCCGTGTCCGTGACCACTGCGGTGCAAATCACGAATCGAGGCCGTCCAGCCGAGGAAATTGACAAGTGAGAGCGAGGCGGACAACCCCGGCTGCCTGCACAGCTCCCCGCGCGCACGCGGCTGCCCACCTCGCGATACACACGCACAGCCCTCCCCTTTTGCCACGCACTCACCCACGCACATCTCGAAATGGACGCTGCTGCCTGCGAGGCAAATCGCATCAACGCCCATCCGAGACGGTGACCCGACTTTCGACCGACGACGCCCCCCAACATGCTGGGAAAGCTCTTCAACCTCAACACGACCGGCGCCGTCATGGCCGGCACGCCGCCCGCGGCAGGCAGCAGCTACACGGCAGCCGGCGGCGGCACCCGTCCGCCCCCCGAGGTGGTCCTGTCGCTCGAGTCCGTCCAGGAGGACTTCCACACCCGCAGCCTGCTCTACCCCGACGCCCAGTCGCTGCTCCCCAGCCGCCACGACCAGCTGTTCGCCCTGCCCGACAGCCCGCGGCTGCCGGCCGCCGCCGCCGCTGGCCTCGCGTCCGCCTTTGACCTCGACGCCGACCTCGACCTCGACGCCCGCGACGTCCGCGTGCTCGTCATGCAGGACGGCATCGCGTCGGCCTCCTCCTGCCTGCTCTACGACTCCCACCCCCGCCCCCCGACACCGCCCCCGACATCGCCAACCCCCCTCTCGGCCCCGTTTGCACCCCCTCCCGCGTCCAACCGCCCGCACACCGTCGGCGGCGGCAACCTGTCCCACCTGAGCCATGCCCTGCAGGACTCCCCCGCGCGGCGCATGGCCCCTCCGCAGCGCAAGCCGAGCCTGACGCACGCCGTCCGTCCTGTGCCTATCCAGCCCGACAGCCCCCAGCGGCGGCTGAGCCAGACCCATGCCCGCAACCCCTCGCGCACCCACGCCCGCAGCCAGTCGCGGCAGCTGGACCCCGACGGCCAGCGCACCGCCCGCGAGTACGCCGACGAGATCAGCATCTTCTCCAGCTGCATCTTCGGCACCTCGGAGCTGCTGGCGTACCGCGGCACGTCCACCAAGGTCCACGTCCTCCCCCCCGACGCGCGCCAGGCCGACCCCTTCTCCCCCGCCTCCGCCTCCCTGCCCTACTCCATGCTGCAGGACGGCCGCGGCTCGCTCGGCCGGTCCAGCATGCGCTCCAGCAAGCTCTCGCAGTCCTTCTCGTCCGAGTCGGCCTTCTTCCCGCTCCCGCCCAACTCCTCGTCCTCGTCCCTGGGCACAAACGCCTCTGCGCGCCAGGCCGACCGCAAGCGCGTCCTGATCACGCGCCTGTTCCCCGTCACCGTGCCCGCCGACGACGAGGGCAGCCACGCCACGACGACGCCCATGACGGAGTCGCCGTTCCGCGCACCCGACGACGGCGGCAGCGCCGCCGAGTTCCCGTTCCCGGCCGACGGCGACTCGGACGGAACGCCCAAAACAAGGAAGAAACCGAAGCTCAAGCAGAAGAGGACCCCCATGTACGCCATCGCCCTCATCGTCAGCCTGCCGCAGCCGCCCCAGCTCCTGTCGGCGGCCATGCGCCGGTCGTCGTCGTCCCGGAGCGCGTTCCCCGGCCCCAGCTCGTACCCGGACCCCCAGGACCAGCTGTCGTCTTCCTACGGCTCCGCCCGTCGCACGGGATGGCCCCAGAGCGGCTTTGGCCACGACGCATCCTCCGCCGAGCCGGCCATGCTGGGCAGCCCCGCCTTTGGCCCATCGACCGACCTGGAGGAGCGCATGGACCCCGTCACCCAGCACTGGGACGTCATCATGCGGGCCCTGACCGAGATGCAGGCACACGTGTCGGCGACGATCCTGTCGCTGCTGCGTGCCATGGACGTGGCCTCGCCCGGCCCGCAGCCGTGGCCTGCTGCGGCGGCCAGCGTGCGCCGCACGCCGTCGGCTGCGCGCCGCCGCGGCGAGGACGCCATGGGGCCGCCGAAACCGGCCAAGACGAATGCCACGCTGCTCTCGCTCGCCCCGAACGCGCTTGCGGCCGTGCACAGCGTCGCCGTCGATGCCGACCAGGCGCGGGCGCGGATCGCGACCGGCCTGCGCGCGCTCCGGGTCATTACCGGGCAGAACCGCTGGGGCATCTGGCGCGAAGAGGCGCGGTGGGTGGCCCGCCGGGCGGCGGCAACAATTGCTGCACCGAGCGACCCTCTGCCGGACCGCGAACTGTTTCTGCACAACCTTCTGACGGCCTTCCTTGCCACCCACACCGACTGGCTTCGGGCGTTGGGGCCCGCACGCGCGCGCCAGCGCCACCTGTTGCTAGATGCCAGCCGGGGCAGCGACGACGCGCTGCCGGCGCGGACCATTGTCGTGGCCCGCGACAAGACGGTCGCGCGGCGGATCGTGTTCCTCCTCGCGGCCTTTCTGCCGGCCGCCCCGGGCCTGCCCGGCGGCGCGCGCGCCCGCCGGCCCAGCACGGCCATGTCGTGGGCAGGCGGCCTGTCGCAGTCGCCGCCGGTGTCGTCGGCCCTGCTGGCGTCGCGGGAGCCGCCGCTGCGGCGGCAGATGAACCGGCACGGGCCGAGCGCGTCGGGCCGGCGGTCGTCGCACCTGCGCAACCTCAGTCTACAGGGGCCGGCGAGTGCGAGCGAAGCAGCCGGCCTGATGCGCACATCGTCCATGTCGGCGGCCGGCGTCCCCCCGCCGCTGGTACACCTGCACGAGCGCCGGGGCCAGCACGACCGGCGGCCGTCGGACGCCTCCGTGCGCACGGCGCACCTGCCGTTCACCGGGGCCGACTTCAGCGCGCGCAAGAGCAGCGCGGCGCTGACGAGCACGATTGCGTCGGACGCCACGGTGCCGCACTTTGCCACGATGCAGCGGTCCACATCGGCGATGTCCGCGTCGAGCGCGGCCGCCGACGATCTCAAGCGGACGCTGCTGCGCGTCGATAGCAACTCCAGCACGGCCGGAAGCCCCCTGAGCCCGCTGGCGCTGCTGCAGCAGCAGGCGCGGGGTGGCGGCCGGATGCCGGCGGGCGCGGATGCGCGGAACGAGGGCCCGCGCTGGGGCGGCCTTCTGAGTGGGTTTCTCGGCGGTGGGCGTCGCCGCGAGGCTCCCAACACATCGTCCCCATGGGATCCACTTGGACTGCGGAGGAACAGCGACGCCATGCCGCCATCTCCGGGATACCTACAGCACCAACGACAGCCCGGCGGCGGATCAGTTGCGAGTGCTCGTCTTGCCGACCGGGACGACGAGGATACAGCAAGAAAGAGCGCTGCCGGGGCGGCACCGACCTGGAGTGACGGCGATAGCCCGCGCACGCCCCAGCTTGCCCAAGGCAGCCCGCGGCTGGACGACGGCCGGGGCGGGCCGGCAGGCTCGGCGTTCCGGCCGATCCCCGGGGCGAGCAGCGCGTTCGACTCGCCGGTGCGGGCGACGGCGGACGCGGACGACGGCGCGATCGAGGTGGACATTTCGTTCCCGGACTACATGCGGTCGTTTGAGACGGCGGTGAGCTCGCCGTCGACGAGCGGCTTTCTGTCGGCGGCGGGCGGGTTTGGTGGCTTTGGCAGCGGTCTGGACGCGTTCGAGCAGTCGTGCCGCGTGCCCGTCGACGGCGGCCTGCCGGCCAACGTGGCGGGCTGGCTGCCGAGCTTCCACCGCGACTTCAGCCTGCAGGCGGTGCCGCCGCAGGAGCAGCTGCTGGAGCAGATCCGGGCGGCGCTGCGGGAGGAGCCGTCGCCGGGGGTGACGACAACAACCAACGATGGTGCGGACCGCTGGGTCGACGTGGCCAGCGCGGTCGTGGTCGACGCCGGCCGGCGCACGGTGACGCGCGTGCAGTACAGCCGGCGGCTGCGGCCCAAGGCGCGGGCGGACGCGTCGCCCATCAGCGGCGGGTACGGCGGCGGGTACGGCGGCGGGTACGGCGGCGGCTACGGCCTTTCCACGCCGCACCTGCAGCCGGAGACGGAGATGGAGCAGCTGGAGGAGCGCTTCGTCGAGGAGCCGGTGGCGGCGGCCGACAGCGTGCTGGCGCACGCCCTCTCGCGGGTTCTGGCGCAGGCTGGCGGTGGTGGCGGCGGCGGCGGCGGCGCCCGGCCCACGCGTCCGACGCGCGTGGCCGGCACCAGCGCGCCCGGCGCGGACAGCGACTCGGCGTCGTCGTCGCGGGCGGCCAGCGTGCAGCGGGGGCGGCGCAGCCGGCGGGACAGCCGGTTGGAGGAGGCCAGCGTTGGCGGTGGCGACGCGGGCACGCCAGACGAGACAGCGGACCCGCTCCCGACGGCGAGCGTCGAGGGCGTCTCCCGCGGCGAGTGCAAGACGGTGCTGCTGTCGGCGCTGGAAGAGGTCGTGCGCGACGTCGTGCGCGGGCGGGAGGGCCGCGAGGCGCCGGGCTCGCTGCTGCAGCGGGCGGTGCAGGGCTGGCTGGACGCGGCGGACCCGGTCTGATGGGTTTGCGTTATTGATGCCATGATCTGCAACGATCGCCCCTTGTATCCATTGATTGGCAGACGGCCGCAGTCCACCAATCCGCGAGAGCGCCTGCCCGAGCCGCAAGACAGCGGCACGGGACAATGTCTGGCCGACGATACGACGTCGTCTAGCCAATCCTGCGCCGAGCCTTTACTCCGCCCCGCGGCCTGAGCATCGGTTGAAAAACAGGGCTGATGCAGCGCCCAGCGTTCGACATAGAGCATCCCACGATCACGCAGCGCTTGCGAATCGGCAGCATGTCTTCGTTACGGCAGGCTAAGGCTGGGCGGGAAGAGGAATCGCCCATTCGTATCGCGGACAGCGGCTCGATGAGGGACATCAAGGTGACGACGATCTTTTGGGTAGTAGCGGCGATCTTTGGGGCATCTAGAATTCCGATGACGACCAACGACGAGTACCCTCAGCGCGACGTTAACCTGCACCAGGCCGTGTTTCACCCGTCGTTTCAGCCGCGCCGGCTTACGATGAAGAGGTCACGGGCGCTGCGCATCGAGGGGGTGCTGGTGCCGACCGTCGCGGCGGCGGCGCTCGGCGACCGGCCGGACTATGTGCGGCTCGGCGTCCCGGCGTACGTCCGGGCCTTATTTCGGATGTATCCCCAGCGCGACGACCCGCTGTACGAAAACACGGACAGTATCTGGTGGGTGCGGGCCTGGCCGACGGACGCCCTGGCCACGACGATAACAGCCGACGGGACCGTCCAGAAACACGACGCGGCGGCGATCCTGCGGCGGACCGGCCAGGGCTTCACGGTCACGGCGGACCTGGTGTTTGACATGTTCCTCTCGATGAGGTCTGAGTATCAGATGCAATATCACTCGGAGGGCTTCGTGGTAACGGTGGCGCGCAGCGTGATTAGCGGCCTCCACGACGACCGGCCGGACCCGCGCCGCCGCTCCGGCGTGGACGAGAGCACGCCCGGCGCCCATCTGCCCAGCGCTCGAGCCGTCTCGCCGGACGTGGTGCGCGCGCAGATTACGGCTTTGGATCGGGGGGGCGCCGACAACGACCAGGCGGCGCCGGCCGATCTGCTGGCGCGCCGGACGGAGGATGCGGCGCTGACCGAGCTGCCGGCGCGCCGGACGGAGGATGCGGCGCTGACCGAGATGCCGGCGCGCCGGACGGAGGATGCGGAGCAGCCGGACGAGCTGCCGCGGCTGGACAACAACCACGTCAAGATGGATGGCACAGGCACGGCGCCGGCGGCCCGGCGGCCGGGGCTGGGCGCCTGGCTACAGCGTCTTCACGGGTGATCGACGCAGCGGACTCGGGTCTGAGGGTGTTCTGTTTATGCATTCCAATACCATGGTTTGAGCGCTGCGATAACAGCGATGAGTCTTCGCCGCGTGCCATCCGTCCGGGTCCAGACAGCCCTCCCGGGGCAATGTCTGGCCGAGGAGGATACGACAGCATCTAGCCAATCCTGTGCAGAGCCGCCTCTGCTCCGCCCCGCGGCTTGGCATCGCTCAAAAACAGGGCTGATCCCGCCCAGCGCTCGACACAGAGCACCCGCGTCGCCAGCATGTCCTCTTCGGAGATCCACGTCGAGTCGGAATCGACTCGGTCGATGACGCCTGGATTTCGGGTCGCCACCGACGAGGAGTACCCTCTGCGGGATGTCCGGATGCACCAGTTGGTCGCACCCATGTACTTTACCAACGGCGACGATGCCTCCAAGCGCGCGGCCCCGCTGAAGCGGGTGCTGCGCGTCCAGGGCGTGCTGGTGCCGCTCCTGGCGGCGACGGCGCTCGGCCCCCGGCGGGACTACGTGCGTCTCGGCTTGCCGTTGCGCCTCTACCCGATCTTTGGGAACATGCACCACCGGTTTCCGATCGACCTGCGGCTGGACCCGCTGTACGGCGAGACCTTTGACGTGCTGTGGGTGCGGGCGTGGCCGACCGGCGCGCTGGCGACGACGTTTGCGGGCGATGGCACCGAGCAGCAGCTCGACGCGGCGGCGCTGCTGCGGCGGACGGGCCGCGGCTTCACGGTCCTGGCGGACCTGCAGTTTGATATTTTCTACGCACCCGACCTGGGCGACTGCCAGGGGCCGCTGTTGCCGCTGCACGCCGGCCTGGCGAACCGGCGGTGCCACCGGCTGTCTGGGCGGCGGCAAGCCCTCGTGGCCACGGTGGTGCGCAGCGTGGTCATCGGCCTGCACGACAGCCGGCCGGAGCCGGTCCGCCGCCCCTACGTGGACGAGTGGAACGAGCACGGCTGCCATCTGCCCACGCACTGGGACCGGCTGCCGGACTCCGTGCGGGCGCGGCTCGCGGCGCTGGGCCAGCTGTCGACGGCCGCCGACGACCACAAGGCGCTGCCGGCGGTCGAGCACGGCGGCCCGCCAGACGCGCAGACGGCGCGGCGGACCGAGGACGAGCCGGGGGCCGCGGACGACCCGCCGGAGAACCACGTCCGGCCGTCGAGCACGGCGGCATCGGCGGACGCGTCGCTGCCCGCGGGCCGGCAGCCGCGGCTGGGGGACCGGGTGAGGGCTGCTCTGAAATGATGCTGGGCGGACGCGGCAGACACGGAGATGCCTTTCTCTGATACCGTTACAACGCTGGGATATATGTCTTTGTCGTGGCTTGGAGAGAACATAGCCATGCACCTTTTGCTCTGCCGTATGCCATTCAGGGGCTTCCATTGGCCGGGCCAATGGCTGGCCGAGCACCTGCTCTGCCGTGTGCCATTCAGAGGCTTCCAGCGGTCGGGCCAATGGCTGGCCGAGCACCCGTGCCCCGCCGCCCGACTTGGGCAGCGTGGACAAGGCGGCTGCAGCTTCACGACTTGGACGAAACATTGCACAATCACGCAGAGTCACCATGCCTCCCACCGGCGCAGTCGTGCGTCTCAAGGACGCCGCGTTGTCTAACCCTATCCAAATTGTGCCCCAGGGTCTGCAGACTGCGACGAACGATGCGTACCCCTGGCGCGACATCCGCATACACCAGCTGGTCCAACGCACGCTGGTGCGGCTGTGCCACCCTGAACAGGCGGTGCATTCTAGGCGTCTGCGCGTGGACGGCGTGCTGGTGCCGTGCCTCGCGGCGGCGGCCTTTGGCGCGCGGCCGGACTATGTGCGCCTCGGCCTCCCGGCACGCATGCGGCCCTTGTTTGCCGACCTGCTGCGACGGGACGACGTCGCCGAGCTCGACGACCCGCTGTACGCGAACACGGCCGACCTCTGGTGGGTGCGGGCGTGGCCGACCGACGCGCTGGCGTCGACGACCGCGGCCGACGGCAGCGTCCAGCGCCACGACGCCGCGCGCCTCCTGCGGCGCACGGGCCGGGGCTTTTGCGTGACGGCGGAACTGGAGGTCTCCTTTTTCTACGCCCACCCGAGCCGGCCGAACCGGCGGACCGGCACCGCCTACGGCCCTGTCGTGACGGTCGTGCGCAGCCTCGTCCGCCGCCTGTACGACGACCGGCCGGAGCCGGTCCGGAAGCCGGGCGCCGACGACAGCAGGCCCGGCTGCCATCTGCCCGGCTACCGCGTGCCGGACGTGCCGCCGGCCACCGTGCCGCAGGAGACCGTGCTCCTGGCCCAGCTCGCGGCCCTCGAGCAGCCGGGCCTGCCCGCGCTGGTGGCGGCGCCCGCGGACGACGACGACGACGACTACNNGCGGTCGAGGCGGTCGAGCACGGGCGGCGGGCGGAAGACGAGCCGGCGGACACGCCGCAGGACGGCCACGTCTCGATAGAAAGCACGGCTGCGGCGCCGGCGGTCCGGTGGCCACGGCTGGGCGACCAGACGCGGCGCCTTCGCGGGTGATGTGTACGCGTACCTTGGTGCAGTGTAGAACGACAGGGCTGGCTGGACGCGGTGGCCACGGGGGTATGTATGTTCTGTTTATGCATGTCGTTTGTGTGATACTCTGTTTACGGCCCTCAGAGATAGACAGGGCCGGCGCCTAGTCTGGAGACCTGGGCCGACCCGCTACGGCGCGCTAGGCCCGGCGGACAAGAAGGCCTGAGGGGGCTTGGCTGGCAGACGAGGAGGCACCCGGAAATACACGAAACTAGAAACACACAGACGGAGCACACCCCGTGCGGCCGCGACCAGCCAGCCAGATTCTGCTTCCCATGGTTGACCTAGCTTCCTGCCGGCCCCTGGATTTGCCAGCGAGACCGCCACCTGGGCCGCGCCCGGGACAATGTGTGGCCGATGTTACGACAGCGTCTGGCCAATCCTGCGCGACAGGGCCTCGGCTCTACCCCGCGGCCTGAGCCTCGTTCAGAAACAGAGCGCTAGTCGCTACGCCCGGGGGATCCAAAGACCGGACTGATCCCGCCCAGCGTTCGACAGCGCATCCCACGGCCACGCAGCGCCCCCCCCCCCCCCCC
>LZPB01000163.1:0-20854 GCA_001676865.1 Ceratocystiopsis minuta | reverse complement strand
CACCATATGGTGCGGCACTGCTACTTCTTCGACACCCGCCTCAAGTTGTTGCGGCGGTATCGCGTGGACCGCGTCGTCGTCGCGCTCTGCGACAAGGGGGACTACGTGCGCCTCGGCCTGCCCCGGCGTGTGCGCGACATGTTCCTGTACCTGAACCCGAGCCTGGCCGACCGGAGCCGTCTGCTGGACGACCCGCTGTACGCGAACACGGACGACGTCTGGTGGGTGCGCGCCTGGCCGACCAGCACGCTGGCCACCACCGTCGCCGCCGACGGCTCCAAGCAGTCCCTGGACGCCGCCGAGATCGTGCGGCGCACCGGCCGCGGCTTCACCGTCACGGCCACGCTGCAGTTTGACTTTTTTTTCGCGCCGGCCAAGCCACGAGTAGACGCAGACGGCGGCGACCACGAGCGCGCCGTCGCCCGCCTGTGCGCCGACGGCTTCCGCACGCTCGACGCCGACGTGATCGCCCACGGGCCCGTCGTCACGGTGCTGCGCAGCGTCATCAGCGGCCTGCACGACGGCCGCCCGCCGCCGCAGTACCGCCACGGCGCCGACGGCGCCGACGACACCGCCCGGCCCGGCTGCCATCTGCCGGCGGCGCCCGTCTCGCCGGACGCGGTGCTCGCTCAGCTGACGGACCTGGGCCTCTTGGAGGCGGCCGCCGGCCCCGCCGCCACGGGCGCCGACGACGAAAATGCCAACCACAAGGCGGTGACGACGGCCACCACCGACGACAACCACAACCACAAGGTGGTGACGACGGCCACCACCGACGACACGACGACGACGACGGCGCGCCGGACCGAGGACCCCCGGCGGGACCGCCCCCTGCCGGAGGACCACGTCAAGATGGACCCGCAGCAGCGTCCGGAACACGACCTCGGGCGGGCGGGCACGGGTACGGCGCGGCGGGTTGTGGGGTGGGCGGAAGACGACATCGAGGGGGGGAGCTCCGGTGCGGCGCGGCGAGTAGTGGGGTGGGCGGAAAACGACAGCGAGGGGGGGAGCTCTGGTGCGGCGCGGCGGGTAATGGACTTTTTCCGGGCTGTCCGCAAGTGATACGGAGGGCGTGTGCTGTCTTGCGAGAAGTGCCGCACACAGCCGTTTTCTGCGGAAGGCTGGCTGGGCGTGGTGGGCGCGGGGTTCGAGGGCAGTCTCGTACGCATTGTCGTTGGGTTTTATGGGATGCTAGATGAACACGATTGTTTTCTTCTTTTGGGAAGTCATTGATATATAGCGAGTGCGTAACATTATTATACTGCTATGGTAGACTATACTTATGTGAATCAGTAGCGGAATAGCTCTATTTTCTATATGTTTCACGCTGAAGATATACATTAGAAGGGATAGGAGTAAACAAATTTTTCTTAATATAATAAAATCTGTTTCTATTTGCTTTTGACAGCAATTATAGAGAATATCATTCTTGTATAATGTAAGATTACAGCTTTATTTTTATACATATAAAAAATTGAAAAAAAAGGGTTATTTATTTTCTTCTTCTTCTAAAAAAGTGTTTTGTCTGGTTAGCACGACCTTTGCTTCTCCATGCCGCCCAAGACACCTTGATGGATGTGGATGTCGCGCAATGGGCAGGTCCCGTATCGAGGAGACGCCGTCGACACGCGCGCTATACACGTCCATGCAGAATGCGCTCAAACGAGTCCTGGCGTGATGCTCCAGGCATGCGGCTGAAAAAGCGGGCGGGTAGGCGGGAGCGGGGTATGCGGGGCCGGACTGGTCCGTAGAGCACCGGACGCTCTGGCAATATAAGGGATGATGCGCGAAAGGTAGCGTGCAGATACACTGTAAATGCTTGCAGTGCGGAAAAATCAAAACGTACCCGATAAACCCTGTTTTCACAAGAAGTAAACAATGCCCCTTTTCCTAGACTTTTCGCTTTCTGTATGGTAATCAGTATATAATAGATAGAGCCATTTCTCCAGTGATGTACAAGTCTGGCTGCCTCACATGGGAATGACGAAACACCGTACCTATGACGTTCTGGTGGCCGATGGTGTCGCGCAGTGGATAGTCGGCGTCGGTCGTAGAGTCGGCCGTCAGTAGTAGCGCCGTGATAGAGGTGGCGAGATTGGCATTCGGGACAGGCAGCACGTGCGGCCACCGTCCGGGTACGAATATAAACATGCTGGCGTGCGTGGACGGGGGATGGATGCTCTGCGCAGAATGCGGCGGCCGCAGCCGCCCTGTTTTCAAGCGAGGCTTCGTTCGCGGGGCACGGCACGTTGGATTGGCCAAGCTGAGCCAGACACTGTCCCGTGCCGCGGTCCTAGTCCCTGCCGGCCCGTCTTCTCTACGACGACTGAGACGGCGGCGGCACCGGTCGGCGATCGACGATTGGCGTCTGTATAAATGGAAAAAGAATTAAAAGTAGAAAAACAGTCGTGGTATATAAGAGCCTTTCTTTTCGGATTGTACGTTCTCCTGTTTGGACTTTGGTACATCGACCTGGCGAAGTTCGTCAACACCCTGCATACCGTCCTATAAAGCTGCCAGGAACATTGAAAATTGTATAGGTGGGCAGGGGACGTAGGAGGAAAGGAGGAAGTCGCCGACAGGGCGGCCAGAATGCCCCACACCTCATTACGGAGTATCTTACCTACAGTCTATATAGACAGAACGGGCAGTCCGAAAAAGCGTCGTCATTCTCTCCGTACAAAGAAAATAGAAGAATATACACCTGACCTTATGTCCGCCTCGTCCAGCCCGAACATTACTTACGGACAGCCCGTAACCACTCCCCTATCCGCGGCCGCCGGCCCGCCGGCCGCGCCGTGTCCAGCTCGCCGTCGTTGTTTGTGGCCGCGAACGCGACATGATTTTCTGCCTGCGGGTCGTCCCGCGAGTCGTCCCGCGGGCCGTCCTCGGTCCGACGCCCTGTCGGACACCCCGGCCGCGCCGTGTCCGGCTCGCCGTCGTTGCTTCGCCGTGTGTCCTCGAGCGCGACATGATTCTCTGCCTGCGGGTCGTCCTGCGAGTCGTCCCGCGGCCCGTCCTCGGTCCGGCGCGCCGGCGGCTCAGCCGGCGCCGCCTTGTGGTCGTCGTCGGTGGCGCCCCCCCGGCCTAGGGCCTTGAGCTGCTCGATCACCGCGTCCGGCGAGACGACCGGCGGGGCGGACAGGTGGCAGCCGTCGCCATATTCGTAAACGTCTGGGCGGCGGACGGGGCCCGGCCGCGGGTCGCGCAGGTCGGTGACGACGCTGCGCCGGACAGTGACGACGAAGCCTTGAAAGGTGCGCGGGACGACGTAGTTACCGTCCGCGTCCCTTTCCCGCAAGCGGGCGAGGTAGCCGTCGGGGTCGGTCGCCATCGTGCTGTCGATGTCCGTCGAGTAAAAAAAATTGAAGACGAGGTCGGCCGTGACGGTAAAGCCCTGGCCCGTATGCCACAGGAGCGCCGCCGCATCGTGCTTCCTGACCGTGCCGTCGGCCGCGACGGTCGTCGCCAGCGCGTCCGTCGGCCAGGCGCGCACCCACCACACGTCGTCCGTGTCGCCGTACAGCGGGTCATCGAAGTCGCGATCCCAGCTGGCGATCGCATCCTGGGGGTCGTCCCGGTACTGTGTGAAGTTGTTGGACAAAAAAATGCGCCGCACGTACGCCGGCAGCCCGAGACGTACGTAGTCCGGCTGGTCGCCGAGCGCGTCCGCCGCCACCGGAGGCACCAGCACGCCCGGGACCCGCAGTGCGCGCAGCGATGTATCCCACGTTCGGCCGAAGCGCATCTCAGTCACCAGGTTGTGGATGCGTACATCGCGCAGGGGATACGCGGCGTCGGTCGCGATACTCGTCATCCTGAACCATACCATGTCCAGGAAGATCGATTCAGGGCCCGTGATGAGCATCGGCTCTGGCTCTTCCGGCGCACGCGCTGCCTTCCGGGACGACGGCATCCTACTATGGTCGGGCTCTGGTCTGTTGGGTGCACTGCGTTCAAGGCCGTGAGGCTGAAACGATGTCCATGCGGGTGCGGGGTTCGAGGAGGCGGTGCGGCGCGAGGCGGATTGGTCCGTTCCAGCACGGAATCTCGGCCAGACATTGTCCCGGCCGCTGTCCGCACAGGGGCCAGCCGGAAGCTGGGCCAACTGTGGGAGGCAGAAGCTGATTTTTCAAAGGACGACAGGAGAGCACAGCGCTGTAAACGTGGTATCATACAACAAACAAAATACTCTATAATGCTAAGCAAAACATCAGCCCGTGTCCGCTGCGAGGACGCCATAGCCAGACGACGACGTTCGTATGGAGTGGCAGGGCTGGCTCCGTCCGTGTGGTGTGTTTCTGTGTACTTCCGTGTGCATGTTCGAGCTCCTCTGTTTCTTCCAGCGCCGCGATAGACCACGTGCCGTGCTAACTAAGCCTCCTCAGGTCTTGTTGTCCGCCGGGCCCTTGTCCGCCGGGCCCTTGTGCGCCGCCCGCGCCCAGCGCGACGTGGTATTCCGGCGGCGGGGCGTCCTGCCGGCCTGCGCCGTAGTCCGCGAGGTCGTCGCCGCCGGCGGCCAGCTGGGCGAGCTGCGCCAGCACGGTGTCCGGCGAGACGATGAGCACGCCGGCCGGCGTGTTCCAGGGGGTGGCCAGGTGGCAGCCGGGGCTGTGTTCGTCGACGCCCGGGCGGCGCACGGGCTCGGGGCGGGGGTCGTACAGGCCGGTGATGACGCTGCGCACCACGGTGACGATCACCCCGTGGCTGACGAGCGGGGCGCGTCTGCTGCGCTCGCGGCCCAAGAAAAAGTCAAAGAGCAGGTCGGCCGTGACGGTGAAGCCCTGGCCCGTCTGCCGCAGCAGCGCGGCGGCGTCGTGGTGCTGCACGACGGTGCCGTCGGCGGCGACCGCCGTGGTCAGCGCCAGCGCGTCCGTCGGCCAGGCGCGCACCCACCAGACGCCGTTGGTGTCGGCGTCGGCGTACAGCGGGTCGCTGAGCGAGCCGCGCAGGCTGATCGTGCTCCGGAACAGGGCGCGCACGTAGGCCGGGAGGCCGAGGCGCACGTAGTCCGACCGCGGGCCGAGCGCGTCGGCGGCCGCGACCGGCACCAGCACGCCGGCGACGCGCAGCGGCCGCACCAGGCCGTCGTCCGGCGCAGGATGCACCGCGAGCTTGGACTGCACGACGAGCTGGTGGAAGCGGGGGTCGCGCAGGGGGTACTCCTCGTCCGTCACCGGCACCGTCACCTGTCGCTGGGCGAGCCTGTTCAGCACGGTGGTGCGGTCGATGCGCACCGGCACCTGCCGCAGCAAGTCCAGCGGCGGCTGGGGGCGGACCATGGCCATGGCGTCGGGAAGGGTAGAGGGGGGGGAGGAGAAGAACGCAAACGGTCGGTCTGCCGTGATCTTAACGTCCGGGGGGAAGAGCTACAAAGTACGCGCCTCGCTGGTCCGTACATGGTCGCCTACTCGGTATCGATGCTGCCTTGCGCGTGCGGGCGGCCTCCTATCCTACAGGGACCAATGGCCGGGCTGGGCGATCTCGTATTCAGGCGACCGGGGCCCGGACCCGAGGGAATCCGCCTAGCAAGGCAGTCCAGCCCTCAACACCGCCCCCCGGCGCGGGCCACGCCACGTCTCCGTACACGGTGCTGCAGGAGCGCGCCGCGCTGGACACGGGCCCGCGGCGCGGAACGCACAGGCCGCACAGACGGCGGTAGGGGTCGTGTGCAGACGCTGTGCGGCTCAAACGTGGCTGGCACGGGTGGGGTAGTGGCGCACTAGTTCCCTAGTAGCTTCTTTTCTAAAATATAAATACATAAATAAATAAATAACCCCTTTTATTCAACTTCCTAACTTGTTTGCATCTTTATGAATGTATGGAAAATACACGCATATTCACAAGTAATGTACGAAGAGATCAAACTATGTTATTTCCTCCTTAAAATACGATTTCTATCGTAATATTCAAAAGAAGAGAGTACGACGCCGGGCTCTAGACGTCTCTAGCCTGCCAAAGTCGCCTAACCGTCCCGGCAGGGTGGTTGGCCCACGTAGGTAGGGCTCGCGGCGACGCCGCCTAGGTCGTTCGGCAGCCGACGACGGGCGCTAACACGGCCCTTCACACACCGAACCGTATATCCCCGCATCGCCAGCATGTTCGGGTTCCTCGCCCTGCCGCCGTCGTCGCCGCGCTGGCCAGACCTGGCGTGCGGTGTTTTCGGTTTTCGGTTTTGTGCAGTTTCCCTTCCCTCCTTGGGCCGCGCGGATGCAACGCTCCCCGCCGGCCGACGCGGCCCAATCAGCCTGCCGTGGCCAGCCTGGGCAGCGGTTGGGGGCGATGTGGGCGACGTTTCGCCCTTTTCTCCTTCTTTCCCTTGACGCCCGCCGGACGGATTCCAACTTGCCCCCCGCTGTACCGTTGGACCCGCCCGTCGACGCATCCCGGAACGTCGAGTTCCAACTCGACCGCTCGCAATGGGATGGCGCCGGCCACGACAACTGCTACGGCCGCAAGGGCACGCACGACCGCGCTCAGGGCATCGTCATGCGCAAGCCCGGCTCCCCCTGGTCGAGCAGGCGGTTCCGGCTGCGCGTCGAGAACGTGCTGGTGCCGGTCGCGTCGGCGCCCGCGCTCGCCAAGGGGGACGACTACGTGCGGCTCGGCCTGCCGCGGCGCCGCCGCCCGGCCGTCGCCGACGACCGCTACGGCTGCCACCTGGACGTGCCGCACGCGCTGCAGCTGCCCCGCGACTGGGCGCGCGAGCGCCGGCAGGACGCCGAGCACGGCGGCTTGGCCAGGCTGCTCGAGCACATGGGATGGGTGGTGAACGAGCAGGGCCGGAGCGAGCGTCGGGCGGAGGACGCGCCGGCCCGGAGCGAGCGCCGGGCGGAGGACGCGACGCCGCCGCCGCAGCCGGAGGAGGAGGACCACATGCAGGTCGAGACCGCGCCCGAGGACCACAGGCGCGGCGGCGGCGGCAGCCCCGGCGGCGGCGGGCCCGGCGGCGGCCGCCCGGCGGGCGGGTTATAAGACTGTGGACACGCTCCGTCTTGTACGTACGGCCATAGATGCTGGAAAGCACGGGATCCCGTCNNAATCGGCGGATTAGTAGTTGGGTCGGTGACGACCAGCGAATCCCCGCTGCTGTACGTTTTTGTCTGTTTCTTTTTTGCCGTTTTGTTTTTGCGTCGTCTATATTTCACTCTTCAAGAGAGTCGACTGTCGCCAAGGCGTGCGAGCCTTTCTACGGGCCCGCCGCGACGGTCGTGGCGCACAGCGTGGCCGGCGGCGGGCAGGCGTGGCAGACCGAGGCCCCGGCCGGGTGAGCGGATGGCGCGGCGGGACCGACGACGAGCCGCGGCCGGCCGAGGAGACCACGGTGGCAGGGGGCCGAGGAGGACCACGGTGGCATGGGGCCCCTTGCTTCGCAGCGAGGAATGGCTGGTGCGCGTCGGGAAGTCTGTAGGATAGTTTTTGTGTTTTTCGTTTGTTTTTGTGTTTTTCGCTTGTTTTTGTCTTTTTTCGTCTTTCATCGTCTTTTTCCTTTTTCCTTTTTTGAATTTTGAGTTTTTGAGTTTCTTCTTTCTCCTCTTTTTCGTCCCTTTTTCCTTCTTTCTCCTCTTTTCGTCCCTATTCCCTCCTTTCTCCTTTCCTCCTCTCCTCCTCTCCTCCTTTCCCCTCCCCATCCCCAGACGGTCCCCACACTCGCGGAGGCCTTGTACCTGCCAAGTAGCGGTACGTGCAGCGCCCAGCGCCCACCCCAGCGCCACCCCAGCGCTCACCCCAGCGCTAGCCCCCGCTTTCTGGACTTGGCGGCACACGCGATCGTCTCTCCCTTTTCTGCGGCGTGACTCGGTCTGGGGCTCGTTCTTGGATCTTGCCTCTTTCTCCTTTCTGCTGCGTCACCCTACGACTGCTTTTTGCTTCCTGCGTTCACCATGACTGCCACCCTGCCGCAGCCGTTTTCGCTCGCGCCGCACGACACGCTCTTCTCGCTGGACCTGCCGTCGCCGCAGGGCCCGGCGACGCGGGGGCGCAGTGCGGCGCCGGGGATGGGCAGTGGCCCGCGAAACGGGGCGTCCGGCGACGACGAGCCGGGCGTCGGCAGCTACCGGCCGGACGCGAAAGACAGCGACGACGGCAGCAGCAGCAACCCGCTGAAGCGGCGCAACACGGACGCGGACGCGGTGGACTACCCGCGGCGGCGGGCGACGATCGCGGTGGGTGACGACGACGATGACGGCGGTAGTTCTGAGGAGCCCTGACTAACGGACAAGTGCGAGGTCTGCCGCTCGCGCAAGAGCCGCTGCGACGGCACCAAGCCCAAGTGCAAGCTGTGCGCGGAGCTGGGCGCCGACTGCGTGTACCGCGAGCCGGGCATCAAGCTGGACGCGGGCGACAAGCTGATCCTGGAGCAGCTCAACCGCATCGAGGGACTGCTGCAGGTGGGATTGGGGCCGAGCGGGCTGCTGTACCAGCAGCAGCAGCAGATCCAACAGCAGCAGCAGGTCCTGCAGCAACAACAACAACAGCAGCAGCAGCAGCAGCCACAACACGCGCTCCTTCCCCAGCACTCGCCCGCCAGCAGCAGCATGGTCACGGGCGGGCTGTGGACGGAGCAGCAGGCGGCAGCGGCGGCGGCCGCGGCGCAGGCGGCAGCGGAGGCGGAGGCCGCCGTGCTCGCGGCGGCGCAGTACGTGTCGGTGATCCCGGCGGGCGGCATCGGCACGTGGACGAGCGTGGGGAGCATGGCGCACGCGGGGGCGGGCGCGACGAGCGGCGGCGGCGGCGGCGGCGGCGGCACCGCGACGGCGGCGGGCATGACCAACATCTCGACGATGCCGCGGGTGCACACGAACGCGGCGCTGCACCTGCTGCAGTGGCCGCGGATCCGCGACCTGGTCGGGCGGCCGTACGACCCGCAGATCCTGCTGCAGCTGGAGATGGCGCGGGCGCCGCTGCACGCGCTGGCCAAGACGCCGTGCGTGGACCTGGCCAACACGGCGGCGTACAGCGCGGCGTTCTTTGCGCGCGTCAACGTGTGGTACGCGTGCGTGAGCCCGTACACGTGGCGCGCGCACTACCGCGCGGCGCTGAGCAACGGCTTCCGCGAGGGCGCCGAGAGCTGCGTGGTGCTGCTGGTGCTGGCGCTGGGGCAGGCGAGCCTGGGCGGCAGCATCTCGCGCCTGCCGCCCGACGCCGACCCGCCCGGCCTGCAGTACTTCACGGCCGCCTGGGCGCTGCTGCCGGGCATGATGACGGCCAACACGGTCGTCGCGGCGCAGTGCCACCTGCTGGCGGCGGCCTATTTGTTCTATCTCGTGCGCCCGCTCGAGGCCTGGAACCTGCTGTGCACGACCAGCACCAAGCTGCAGCTGCTGCTGATGGCGCCGGGGCGCGTGCCGCCCGCGCAGCGCGAGCTGGTCGAGCGCATCTACTGGAACACGCTGCTGTTCGAGAGCGACCTGCTGGCCGAGCTGGACCTGCCGCACTCGGGCGTCGTGCAGTTTGAGGAGAATGTCGGGCTGCCGTGCGGGTTCGAGCCGGAGGAGGAGGAGGGGGGGCCGAACAACGGGACGGACCATGTCGGCGTCGGCGTCGGCAGCCTCGACGACACACACGACGGCGACGCCCACAGCGTGGGCTCGAGCGACGGCGGCGACGGCCGCGTGCACCACCACCGCCCCTCGACCATCGGCCGCGACGACCTGTGGTACTTCCTCGCCGAGATCGCCCTGCGCCGCCTGCTCAACCGCGTCAGCCAGCTGCTGTACTCGCGCGAGTCGCTGGCGTCGACCGCGAGCCTGGCCCCGGTCGTGGCCGAGCTGGACTACCAGCTGACGCAGTGGTACGAGAGCCTGCCGCGGCCGCTGCAGTTTGCGTTTGAGAGCGATGGGTCGGAGGAGGAGTCGGCCGAGCCGCCAGGCAGCGCAGGAGGACCCGGTGGACCCGGACCCGACCCCGTGCGCACCGTCCTGCGCCTGCGCTTCTTCGCCTGCCGCACCATCATCTACCGGCCCTACATCCTGGCCGTGCTCGACCACGAGCCCGCCGTGCTCGACCCGGCCGTGCGCGACGCCTGCCACACCTGCCTCGAGGCCAGCGTGCGCCAGCTCGAGCACATCACCGCCCACCACGCCGGCCACATGCCCTACCTGTGGCAGGGCGCGCTCAGCATCGTCTCCCAGACCCTGCTCGTCATGGGCGCGTCGCTGTCGCCCGCGCTCGCCGCCATCCTGCGCGCCATCGTGCCGCGCCGCGCCGTGCTCGACCAGCTCTTTGCCGACGTCGTCGTCGAGATCGGCCGCTACGCCGCGCTCGCGCCCAGTCTGCGCCTGGCCGCCGAGATTGTGCGCGAGGCGGAGGAGCGGCGGCGGGCGTACCTGAGTGGGTGAGGGAACCCTGGGAACGCTACTGGCTGGGCCGGCACCTGACAGGCCTGACAGGCCCTGACAGGCCCTGACAGGCCTGACACCGGCCTAACGGGCCGTCTGGCCCGAACGCGGGGCGCGGGCGCCCGTACTCTGGCGTACCGGTACTTTCGGTTTTGGGTCGTCTTATTTCTTTCCCTTTCTTTCTTATTCGTTCCTTTTCTCTCTTTTCTCTCTCCTCGTCTTTTTGTCTTTTTGTCTTGTCCCTCTGCATCAGCGTGTACGATATCTCTGGTTGATCTTTGCTTTTGGATGTTTTCTGGCCCGGAAAAATTACCTGTCATGTCGCAAAATAGGAAAAAAGTCCAAACGAAGGAAAAAACACTCTCGGTCAAACACGGCCGCGCCTACGAGTACGGAGTCGTTGTCTCGCCCCGTGTCACGAGGCTGCGAGGCACAACGAACGCCCCCCTTCCGGCCCGCGGGACCAGGCGCCCGCGGGCGTCCCGTTTCAGCCACAGGCCGGAAGGGGAAGGGGGCGCGCAGGCACGAAAAGCGGAAGGCGCGGACCGTAGGACTCTGTAAACCCGCGCCTGCCCTTTCCGCTGCCCGAGCGAACGCGCATCTCGTGATGTCGTCGTGGTCTTTTCTCATTTTCTCTTTTCTCTTTTTCTCTTTTTCCAGCTTCAACGACGTCCGAGAACCAGCCCCAGAACACAACCCCTGACGTCGGCAGCACGAGCGACGCGTTAGTCCGCCCGGCACTGGGGACACCCGCACGGAGGACGGAGGGGCCCTGATCTGGTCCTCTTTTTTTCGACCGCTCGAAACACGGTCAGCCCATGCTCGACAGCCCATGCTCGGCAGCCCATGCTCGGCAGCCCATCGCTCGACAGCCGGTCACCACGGAACAAAAAACCCCTGTCATTGGCCCAAACACCGCTCTGCTCCTCCTCCCTCCGCATTGGCCAGACCGGACGACACCGCCCTGCGCCTGCCAGCCGGCCACTGCTGCCACTGCTGCCCAACCTCGCGTCGCGGCCGCCAGCTCGCCTCGCCAGAGCGACGCCAGAGCGACGCCAGAGCGACGCCAGAGCGACGCCCCAGGACCTTGACCAATCCGCGTCGGCCGCCCGTCGGCAGCCCGCCTGCCGTCTGACGCCGCACGGCCCGTTGCTTGGGCCGTTGTCGCCGTTTGCGAGTCGACGGGATCGATTTGGTCTTTGCTCTTTGCTCTCTTCGTTCTCTTCTTTCTCTTTGTTCCTCTTTCTTGTTCCTCTTCTTCCCTTCTCTTCCTCTCCTCCTGCCCCTCTTCTCCTCCCCTGCACATCTGGGGAGCGCCGCCGCCCGCGGTCCAATCAAGGCCCAGACAGCCGACCCATCGCAACCCACCAGACCGCCCACGGACCCCATCAGCTGGGCACATTCTGTG
Source organism: Ceratocystiopsis minuta (assembly GCA_001676865.1). Classification (NCBI taxonomy): domain Eukaryota; kingdom Fungi; phylum Ascomycota; class Sordariomycetes; order Ophiostomatales; family Ophiostomataceae; genus Ceratocystiopsis; species Ceratocystiopsis minuta. The sequence goes on along the minus strand of LZPB01000163.1, from coordinate 9,106 downwards.
CCGCTCGTTGTCTGTTGTCTGTTTCGTGTCTCGCTCCCAAGCCTCCCGTCCGACGTGCTTCTTTGCTTCTTCCGACCGTCTTCCAACAGTTCTTCCGACCGTCTTCCGACTGTTCTTCCGACCGTTCTTCCGACAGTCGTTCTCGACGCGCCAGCTCCCCCCCCCCCCATGTGCCTGTCGTGAACCAGGGCCGCCGCGTCGAATGGCCCAGCTTGACGTTCATCCCGCAGGAGACCATGGCTCGCCCTGGCAGGCGCCGCACCACGCCTACACCGCGTCCTGGCCGCCCCGCGCCGACGCCAGCATGGGCGCCACCGACGCCTACAACGCCTACGACTACCAGGACTGGACCGCCGTCCCGCTGTCGCCGCATCGCCCGCCCGCCGCCACGCCCCGCCACCGTCGCCGGGGCGACGGCCACAGACCCGCGCGCTCCACCTTCACCGCCGCGCCGCCGTCCGCCGCCGGCGGCGGCAGCAGCCGCCGCCACCGCCCGGCCGTAGGGCGCGCCGCGTCCCTGGTGTTCCCCTCGCCGCCGCACCCCAGCAGCGCCCGCCCCACCACCACCTCCGCCATTGCCGCCGCCGCCGCCATGGGCCTGCCGCCCGCCATGCCGTCGCTGCAGCGCACCTTTACGGCCCCGGCGACGGGGAAGCCGCCCAGAACGACGTCCGGCAAGGCGTCGGCCAGGGCCTCGGTCAAGTCGTCGGGCAAATCGTCCGGCAGCCGGCGCACGCGGCGCACCCGCCGCTCGTCCTTTAGTGCTGACGACGACGACAACGACGACGACGACTCGGACGGCGGCGGCGGCGACGGCGACACGCACGTCACGCGGCCCATGCGCGCGGACGACGACGACGACGACGAGCAGGACACGAGCACACTCTACGGCATGCGGGCCGGCCACCGCCCCGCCCGTCCCGTCCGCCACCGCCGCAGCCACAGCAGCAACAACAGCAAACGCGGCCGGGCGCTGCGCAGCCGTATCCCGGAGGAAGCGCCCGCCGTGCCCGAGGTGGAGCCGGAAGAGGAGGACGAGGACGAGGACGACGAGGAAAGCGAAGACGACAGCGAAGACGACAGCGAAGACGACGATGACGACGACGACGACGACGACGCAGACGAAGAGGAGCACGGCCGTGTCCGGAGACGGACACCGTCGCGGCACGGCCGACGCTCCGCGTCCCGACACACGACAGCGACGCGCGACTACCGCCCGGCCCGCTCGGTGGCGCCGCGCAGCAAGAGCCGGCCGCGGCAGCCGGACGACGACGATGCGTTCAACCCGCGGGTGTCCTCGAAACAGTCTGTCTTCCTCTCGCTCTTGTCCTTCCTTTCTCCTTCTCTCACTAAAGTTTCTGACAAACAGACGAGCCGGAAACCGCTACTGCGCGTCGGAGCTGCCGGCGACGTTCGCGTACGACCGCCGGCACGAGCCCGCGTACAGGCGCGGCTACGACCACGCGCGCAAGCCGCTGGTGCTGCGCAGCGCCGAGACGCAGCCGACGCCGCCGACGCAGCCCGCCCAGGCCCCGGCCGCCGCGCGCTACGGCAGCGTGCGCCACCCGCGGCGCGCGGCGTCGTTGTTCGAGACGCCCCGCGCGTACGGCTCGCCGGGCGACTCGTCTGAAAAGTCTCCGAAACGGTGCGTCCCGTCCCTGTTTTCTGCTGCTGCTGCTGCTGCTGCTGCTCCTCGTCTGGTTTGTCCGCCGGTGCACAAGACGGGCCGTGTCCGACGCGAACGAGGTGCACGGCATCTCGCTTTCGTGACGGAGGACCCGTCGTCTGTGCGCCCACCCCTGTGCGACAGAGAACCCATTGGCTGACTTGCCCCCCCCCCCAGCACCGCCTGCGTGGTCTGCCGGGACGCCGCGCCGCCGTCGCGCGTGGTCCAGCTGGCGTGCGGCCACCGCCTGTGCACGCCGTGCCTGAAGCGCAAGTTCCAGGCGTCGCTGGCGGACGCGGACCAGATGCCGCCGCGCTGCTGCACGCTGCTGGCGATCCCGCCACGGCATGCCGCGCCGCTGTTTGACGCCGGCTTCCAGCGCGCGTGGAACGACGCGTTCCGCGCCCACGCCACCGCCCGCCGCGTCTACTGCCCGGCGCGCCACTGCCAGGAGTGGATCCAGCCCGAACCGGCGGCCGCCCGCGCGCGCGACCCGGCCGGCGCGCCCGTCGTGCGCTGCGCCCGCTGCCGCACGCGCGTGTGCTGCCGCTGCCACGGCAAGTGGCACGCCCCGCACGCCTGCCGCTACGACGAGGCCGCCGCCCAGCGCCTGGCCGCCGTGCGCGCCGCGGGGCGCCAGCGCTGCAGCCAGTGCAAGGCGCCGGTCGAGCGCATGGCGGGCCAGGACCGCATGATTTGGTGGGTTTTCCAGCTTCTTCTTGGTGTATTCCTCACTGACTGACGGACAGCCGCTGCGGCGCCGCGTCCTGCATGATCTGCGGCGGCAAATGGAACCACTGCTCGTGCCCCGTCTTTGCCGTGGACGCCGACGACGAGGCCGGCCACCCCCCCCGGAGTGCCAGCCGCAGCGACCGGTTTGAGCGCGGTCATGGTGGCCTGGGCGGCGGCGGCGGCGACGGGCCGCCGGCCTCCTCGTACGCAACGCACGACCCGGCACGCATGCGGCCGCGCAGCTACGAAGACGAGATGTCGCGCCTGCGGCAGCGCACGGGCGGCGGCGCCGGCGGCGCTGGCGGCGTCGACTACGGTGCGGACCACCTCACGCGGCGCATGCAGTCGTTCCGCGGCCTCGAGGAGCCCGAGCCGATGGACCACTTGTACGAGGAGGCGGACAGCCCCTACTACCGCGTGGACAGCACAGCGCGGCGCGACGTCCGGCTGTTTGGCGAGGTCGCCGGCGGGGACGACGTCGACGCGGGCGCCGACGGCAACGACAGCCTGGTCACGCGCCGGCCGCCGCCGCCGCAGCCGCGCCGCCGCCGCAGCTTTGTGGGGGCCGACGAGGAGGGCTACCGGCCGCGGTACGCGGCCACCGACGTCATGCCGGCGGTCCCGCAGCCGCCGTCGCCGCCGCCGCCCGCACTGACGCCGCCCGCGCTGTCCGGCATGGCCGGCGGGGCTCCCATGCCGCCGGCGCTGCCGACGCCGCCGCCGCCGTTCCAGGGCATGCACTACCGGCGCCAGCAGTCGCCGCACCACGCGTCGTATGCGCCGCCGCCGCCGCCGCCGGCGTTCGACCGGACGCTGTCGGGCGCGGGCGGCGCGGACTTTTACCGGTCCAACGTGGCGCGCGCGCGCGGCGGCGGCGGGCACGCGGACTACGACACGGGCCGTCTGGCGGACCGGTTCAACACCGGGCCGCGCGGCGCGGCGGGCGCGTCGGCGATGGCGCCGGTGCCGGCGATGGGCGCAATGCCGCACATGCCGTCGATGCCGTCGATGCCGCCGATGCGGTCGATGGCGGGCGCGTTCCAACCGCCGCCGCTGCCGCCACCGCCGCCGGCGGCGATGGGCGGCGGCCTCCCGATGATGGCCATGGCGCCGGGGGTGGCGGGGCCGGGGGGTGGCCCGTACGGCGGGCCGGAGGCGCACGGCGCGGCGATGTACGGGCCGTACGACGACGCGTACGACAACGCGTACGACGAGGAGGCGTACGACGTGGGGTACGACAACGGGCTGTACGAGGACGCGGCCGAGATGCACGAGATGCGCATGGCGGAGAGCGGCGGGCACCGCGGGCGGCGGCGGCGGCACCGCGACATGGAAGCAGCAGCGGCGGCGGCGGCGGCCGAGGCCGGCGAGTCGCAGCCGGCCCACGTGCTGGCCGGGCTGGCCGGGCCGGGCCGGGGGATCATGGACCGGGTGCCGTCGTGGCTGGCGTACGTGGATGCGGGGTTTCCGGACGAGCGGGATTACTAGGAGGGCTTTTCCGGTGTGGCAGGACAGGCGTTTCTGTATTTGGGTATGAGTTCTACGTTTTCCTCTGCGTCTTTGTGTCTTTGCGTCTCTACAATGGCCTGGTTTTCTCCTTCAGGGGACTTTCAGGGACCGTGCCTGTATTTCCAGTGCCTGCCGGCTGCTAGCGCCCAGGCCTTCCGAAGACCCCGTGACCCCGCCGAGGCTCCGCACCCGCGTCACCGCTCACCGTTCTGGATCTGGATCTGGATCTGGAGCTCTGCCTCGACCTCGACCACGACGACGACCTCGACCCGCTGCAACGAACCGTTCTTGCACGCACGGGCCTGACGACACAGGCCGTCTCGACGGACATTTCACGGGCGGATGCATTCATTGCGCCGCACGTTCCCCTGCACCCCGGCGGCGACGACCCCTTCCCCTTCGCATCTCTCGTTTTTCCTCTTCCGCGTCCCTCGCCTGCGACTGCTGCGTCGCCTGCTCCCGGACCTCGTGCCGCGCGTCCGCCTGCCGCGTCTGCCGCGCTTTCTGCGCCCGCCCCCGCCGCCCCCGAAGCCCGGCATGCTGCTGCTGCACCAGGTCGGCAGCGTCAAGATCGGCGACACCGTGCGCTACACGGTGTCGTACACGCCCGCGCACGACCGCATCCTGCCCGGCGCCGAGCACCTGTGGCTGCGCATCCGCAACACGTCGAGCAGCGCGCTGCGCGCTGCGTTTGTGCACGGGCCGTACACGCTGTACGTCGACGCGGCGCCCGCGCACTTTGACCCCAACCGCAAGCTGGCCCACCCGCGCCGCTACGGCGTGCCCGAGTTCGAGCCCATGCTCAAGGCCGGCGGCTCCTGGACGGTGCGCCTGGTCGTGCCGGACACGATCCGGGGGGGGGCGGGGCGGGGCGACCACGACGGGGACGGAGACGGGCACGGGCACGGGGCGGACCAGCCCTCGCCCTCCGACCCCCCCTCCGCCACGTGGGTCATCAACGTGTGCAGCCAGGTCATCTTCTCGACGTCGGCCGCGGTGCACTACGAGGTGCTGGTGGCGCGCGACCCGCAGTCGCTGGACAGCGCCGGCAGCGGCGGCGGCGGGCTGGCGCTTCCGCTGCTGGGGGGCGGCGGCGGCGGCGGCGGCGGCGGCGGCGGCGGCGCCGGCGACCAGGGCGACAACAACAACACCAACAGCAAACACCACACGCGGGGCAAGCACCAGGCGCTGCAGCCCGGGCGCGTCAGCGACTACCAGCGCGGGCGCGACGGGCGGCACCCGGACCAGCCCAAGGGCGTGTTCTCGCGGGCGGTGCGGCTGCGGGTGGAGGACACGGCGGCGCTGTGGAACAAGCCGCAGCTGCCGGGGTGGAATCCGCCGAGCGTGGGCGCAGGGGGGAAGCCGGTGGGCGCGGGCGAGAGTGCGACGGAGAGTCCTTCCGAAAGCGCGCCCCCCCGCAAGCAGAAGAAGATCCATCTGGTGGTGCTGACGCACGGCCTGCACAGCAACCTGGGCGGCGACATGCTGTACATCAAGGAGAGCATCGACGCGGCGGTGCGGCAGGCGCGGGTGGACCGGCGGGCGCGGCGGGCGCGGGAGGGAAAGACCAGTGAAGACGACGACGACGACGACGACGACGACGAAGAGGTGCTCGTGCGCGGGTACGCGGGCAACGCGACGCGCACGGAGCGCGGGATCAAGTACCTGGGCAAGCGGCTGGCGCGCTACGTGCTGTCGACGACGTACCCGGACCAGCCGTTCCTGCCGTCGGGCAAGGCCGGGGGGGACCGGACGGCGCCGGAGGCGGGGGACGGCGGCATACCCGGCATACCGGCGCACAAGCACAGCAGCGTGCAGGTGCCGGGGGGGGGCGCGGACGCGGCGGCGGAGGCGGCGCAGCGGCCGTACCGCTACACCAAGATCAGCTTTGTGGCGCACTCGCTGGGCGGGCTGGTGCAGACGTACGCGGTGGCGTACATCCAGAAGCACTCGCCGGACTTCTTTGCGCGCATCGAGCCGGTCAACTTCATCGCGATGGCGTCGCCGTTCCTGGGGCTGAACCACGAGAACCCGCTGTACGTCAAGTTCGCGCTGGACTTTGGGCTCGTCGGCCGCACCGGCCAGGACCTGGGCCTGACGTGGCGCGCGCCGACGCTGGCGCGCAGCGGCTGGGGCGCGCTGGTGGGCAACCTGGGCGACACGGCGCAGAAAAAGGTGCTGGGCGCGCCGCAGCCCGAGTCGAAGCCGCTGCTGCGCATCCTGCCCACGGGGCCGGCGCACACGGCGCTCAAGCGCTTCCGCAACCGCACCGTCTACTCCAACGTGGTCAACGACGGCATCGTGCCGCTGCGCACCAGCTGCCTGCTCTTCCTGGACTGGCAGGGGCTGGGCCGCGTCGAGAAGGCGCGGCGCGAGGCCGGCCTGGTCGAGACCGTGGTGGGCTTTGGCTGGGCCGAGCTGGTGGGCGCCAACGTGACGGCGGCGCGGCGGGCGGAGTGGGGGGCCGCGGGCGACGAGGACGAGAACGAGAACGAGAACGAGAACGAGACCGAGGGCGACCCGGCCGCGGCCGTGCCCCAGCCGCCGACCAACGCCACGCAGGAGGACGGCCGGGCGAGCCTGCAGCTGGCGGGGGCGAACCCGTTCCGGGAGGACGCCGGGGCGGGCGCCGGGGCGGGAGCCGGAGCTGGGTCCGGGTCCGGGGCCGGGGACAACGCGGCGCACCTGTCGACGGCGACGACCAACAACGCGAACCCCATCACCATCTTCTTCAGCAACCTGTTCAAGAGCGACGGGGACGCGGCATCCTCCTCCGCAGCGGCGGCGACCGCGGCCGAGACGCCGCCGCACGCCGCGCCGGCGCACGCCGCGCCGCACGGCCACGGCGGCAAGCAGAACAAGATCTACCAGCGCAGCCAGACGCTGCGGAGCGACTCGGCGGCGTGGTCGACGGCGGCGTCGGGGTCGGGGTCGGGGCCGGGGTCGGGGCCGGCGGCGGTGCCGCCGTTGCCGGGCCAAGCGGGAGAGGGGGCGGCGCTGCCGTCGTCGACGAGCACGTCCAAGACCACGGCCGGCGACAAGCCGCGTGCTGTTGCGACCTCTGCCGAACCCGACGCCGGCGCCACCCCCGGCGAGGTCTCGGCGCCGCCGCGCACGACGTTCTTCGAGTCGGCGACGGACATCATCAACCCGAAGCTGCCGACGGTCGAGTTCCTGATCGACCCGGCCAAGCGGCCGCGCACCATCTTCCACGACCGCGTGTACCACCCGAGCGACATCCCGCCGCCGCCGCGGAAGAAGGCGGCGACGGCGGGGGCGGCGGGGATGGCGGGGACGGGTGAAGACGATGCTCGGCTGCCGCGGGCGCGCCTCTCGTTTTCGCGGGCGCGCTCGCCGCCGACCAAGGACGCTTCTGCGGCCGCCGGCGCCGCGGCCGCCGCCGACGACGACGACCTGCCCGTGGACAGCGCCAGCATCAAGGTGGAGGAGAAGATTGCGCGGGCGTACCACCGGGGGATGGCGTGGCGCAAGGTGCTCGTCAAACTGGAGCCGGACGCGCACAACAACATGGTGGTGCGGCGCACGTTTGCCAACGCGTTCGGCTGGCCCGTGGTGCAGCACATGGTGGACGCGCATTTTAGCGACGCGGCGGCGGCGCGGCGCGTGCGGGCCCGGGGCAGCGACGGCGGGCCGGCGAACCCGGACCCGACGGTGTTTGAGGACGCGTTTGTGCTGGACGACAGCGACGAGCCGTCGCGGGCGGGGACGCCGGCCGTGGCCGAGGACGACAAGGGGGGGGAGGAGAAGGGAAAGGCCGAGACGGCCGCAACGCCGGTGGGCGCAACGCCGGTGGCCGCAACGCCGCCGGCCGCAACACCGGTGGCGGCCCCCCCCGAGCTCCCCCCCCCCATCCGCGCGCGCCTGCGCAAGCTCGACAAGCTGGAGGCGACGTACCCCGAGCTGCTGCGGTCGTACCGGATCGCGCACGGGCGGGTGGCGGCGATCGAGCCGTTTGAGCGGGCGCTGCGCGAGCACACGCCGCTGGCGTCGATCCGCGAGCCGGACGCGCTGGTGGAGTACCTGGGGCAGCTGCGGCTCAAGGGCGACATGGCGCTGGCGGAGCTGCAGCGGGTGACGGCGGAGCGGGATGCGGCGGCGAAGCAGAGCAACGAGAAAGACGACTTCTTTTCGGCCGAGGACGAGCTGCCGCGGCTGCAGGCGGAGAACGCGGCCCAGGCGGAGCGCGTGCAGCAGCTGGAGGAGGAGGTGGCGCAGCTGCGGGCGACGGCGAGCGAGTCGGCCGTACCGCAGGACCAGCCGACGGACGACGCCCCCGACGCGACGCTGGCGGCCCAGCTGGCAGCCAAGACCGAGGAGGCGGCCGCCCTGCAGACCCGCCTGGACGAGGCGACGGCGGCACGCACCGCACTCGAAGCGACGAACGCGCAGCTGACGGCGGCAGCGGCAGCGCAGCAGGCCAAGGTGGACGAGCTGCAGGCCACGGTGACCGAGCTGCAGACCACAATGACCGAGCAGGCGGTAGCCTTGGAAAAAGAGAAAACCGCACGCGCGGCGCTTGAGAAGGAAAAGGCCGAGCAGGCGGCAGTGGAGTCGCAGAAGATGGAGCGGTCGCCGTCGACGGCGCCGTCGACAGCGGCGTCCGTTGCGGCATCTACGGCACCGTCTACCGCGACGACAGCCACGACAGCCACGACGACGACCACGACCTCGGCGAAGAAACGCAAGAACAAGAAGAAGAAGGGCGGTGCGAGCACGGCCCCAGAGCCCGCGACGCCCACACCGACCACGCCGACCACAGCCGCACCCGAAGCAGCGACACCCGCGGACGCCGGCCCGCAGGCGGCCCTGGCGCAGCTGCAGCAGCAGGTGGCCGCCCAGGACGCGCAGCTGGCGCAGCTGTCCGCGCTGCGGCAGCGCGAGGCGGCGCTGCGCGAGGAGACGGAGATGCTGCGCGAGAGCCTGGTGCACGTGGGCGAGGAGCACGTGGCGGCCAAGGAGGAAGTGGCGGCGCTGCGGGCGCGGGTGGCCGAGCTGGAGGCGCAGCGGGCGGCGGCGGAGGCGGACGCGGGCGCGGCGCAGCAGCTGGCGCAGGCGCGCTACAAGGAGCTGGCGGAGCTGCGGGCGGTGCTGCAGAAGGCGCAGCCGGAGCTGAAGCAGCTGCGCGCGGACGCGGCGCAGCTGGCGGCGGCGCGCGAGGCGCTGGCGGCGCGCACGGCG
>LZPB01000162.1:0-42670 GCA_001676865.1 Ceratocystiopsis minuta | reverse complement strand
GCCGCCGCCGCCGCCGCTCCACCCTCGGCCGCCGCGTTCTTCTTGTGCCGCCGGTACAGCAGCGCCGCAATCGCCGCCAGCAGCGCCGCCCCGCCCACGCCGCCCACCACGCCGCCCGCAATCGCGCCCGCGTTGCTCTTCTTCTTCTGGCCGCCGTCGGCCGGCGTTGCCGTCGCCGTGCTTCCCGCCGGCGTCGTCGGCACCGTCGCCGGTGTCGTGGTGGTCCCGGTCGCGCTCGCACTCGCGTCCGAGTCCGTCGCCGAGTCCGTCGGCGCCTCCGCCGTGTCCGTGTTGGTGGCGTCCGCCGTCGTGTCCGTCGCCGTCATGTACACCACCGTGCGCGTGAACGAGCGGTCGCCCGTCTCGCCCGAGTACGTCGTCTCGACGTTCTCCACCACCGTCGCCTCCTCGGCGGCGCAGTAGTACGCCCACACGTTGAACGCGTCCGCATTGATCGTGATCGTGTTGCAGAACGCGCCGCCCGTGTTGGTGCTGCTGGTCAGCAATGGTGCAGACACTTCAAAAAGACGAGGGAAACTCACCAGAGCAGCATCTGCTCGTCACTGCACTCGTCGCCGCAGCCGTTCGCGTCGTACGACTCCCGGTCAATGCACGACGTGTGGTAGCCGCCGCACGACCCGGCATCGCAGCAGCCAATGTAGCCCGTGCCCAGGGTGGACGTGATGGCGCACTGCGCGAACTTGTCGTTGCACGAGAACAGGACGTCTGCTGGTTAGAGAGAGGGAAAAAAGCGATAAAACGACAAGAGCACGCACTCTGCTTTCCGTCGACGTAGCCGCACGTGTTGTCCGGCGCCAGGAACACCGTCGTGCTCAGCACCGCGCGCCGCGCCTTGGCCCGTCGCAGGTCCGGCGCCGGCGTCTCCAGCGGCGTGATGCCGTCGAGCGGCACCACCGGCGTGGCTGTCGCCCGCGGCTGGTGGAGGAGGGACCCTTCGGCCGCGGCGCCAAACAAGGCGGCGGCAGCGAGCAGAGCCAGGGCCATTGTACTCGTAGAAAGGGGGTCCGAGATGTCTAGAAGGAGTCTGCGAAGGATGAGGATCAGACGGCGAAGGGAAGCAGAACAACCACGCGGCAGAGCAACAACGACGGCCAAGACGGGAGGGAAAATAAACTCAAGAAAGAAATTCAAGAAGAAAAAGGAGAAAAGCCACACAAAAAAAAGGACGGGAAACAGGGCCCCGGCAGCCAGTCCATCCTTCGCCAATACAGCAGACACAAGCGGTCAAGCGCCGCCCGGCCAGAGATTGTTGTCTCCTCTTCTGGAGCTAAGCTCTGGCCGGGGGGGGGGGACGGAGCAATCTCCTGTCAGACTTCTGTGGCGGTGCCTGATAAGGCCATGCGGCGGTCTATTTACGGATACAGAACGTGGGTGCATTGGCGCGTTCGACCAGGGAGTTGTAATACTCCGTAGGGCTGGCTGTGCTGCCAAAACGAAGGGGGGGGGGAATCATGATGAAGACCAGGAAGAACAGGAGGACAAACCGGCCCGAGAGCAACACAACACGACCGTCGCCCGGAGCCGAAAACAACGCAGAAAACCTGCCAGGCGACCAGACCGAAGAATCGCCACGCCCGGCGGCAATCCTTCGCCAGAATCCTTCGACAGGGGGGGCCCGCCTGGCTCCGCCCCAACGACCTGCATTAGCCGTTCAGGGCGTCGCCTACGGCGTATGAGCGTATCTTACGGAGTATACGACGGATACGAAATCCGCCAGCGGGCTCCATCCGCCTAGGGGTCCGCCGACACATGTTGATCGTTGCTGCGGCCGTGACCGAGTGGTGGTGGTGGTGTTGGCGTGGTCGCTTGTCGCTTGGCTTACGAGTATATGGGTTGAATAGGGATTCGCTTTCTGCGACTTCCCTCTCCAGCACCGTTGCGACGACGTAAGTACAGCGACTGCTGCTAAGCCACTGCCCACACTATTCCCGCTACCACCGGTTTATTGCCGTCTTCAGCCTCATCGGGCCGCAATTTCTGTACGGAGTACTTTGGAAGAGACAAGTGAAATCCGTAAGATGCTCCGTAAGACTACTCGTATGTCTCCGTCAATGTCCCCGACCTGTCATAACCTTACTCCGTACTCCATAATCCCTGGTCTGCTCGTGAATCGTGAATCGTCCCTCAGCACACCTGCACCGACGATCGCGTCCGCCGTTTCTTCCGCGCTGTGCCGTCCCGTCCTGCCGATGCCGTCGCTGCAGCCGACACAGACCCTGCTGCCTCGTCCCGTTTTCGCTTCGTGCCCACCGTGCCCGTCGTGTCCGTCGTGCCTGTCTGCGCTGTACCTGCCAGCCGCGTCTGCCGGTCCTCGGCCGTCTCCCACGTCTCCATCCCCCGGTACACATCGCCGTCGTCTTCTGCCGCCGCCGCAACCGCCGCCAGGTCGCTGCCCACCAGGTCGCGGCCCAGCGCCTTGCCCAGCCGCTCCTTGAGCCCCACGATCGGAAACGCCGGCACCCGCACCAGCGCAATCCGCAGCCCGTCCGTCGCCCCCGCCGACGCCGCCTTTGTCGGCGTCAGAAACCGCTGCAGGAACGACGCCGTCACCACCGCCGTGTACACCAAAAAGTCCGCCGTCGTGTTGTCGTGCGTCACGACTCGCAGTGTCACGTCCCGGAGCGTTGCCACCGCCGCCGGCCCGCTGCACAACGGGCCGCGCAGGTCGCCGGCTGCCGCTGTCGCCGCTGCCGCCGCTGCCGCCTCCGGCCCGCCGTCGTAAAAGTGCGCCTGCGCCATCGCGACGAGCAGGCCCACGAGGTACGCGTCGCGGTCCGCGTCGCGCGGCAGCACCTCCTTCAGCTTGAGCGACAGCAGCCGCCGCACCGGCAGGTTGATCCGCCCGCCGCCCCGCGCCCGTTGCCGCAGGTCGCCCGAGAACATCCGCTGCCGGAGCGTCGCCAGCTGCTCGCGGTTCACGTAGGCCACCGTAGGACCCGCGTCCCCGTCCAGCGTCCACACCGCCGTCGCCCGCATGTAGCAGCGGTACCCGCGCAGCCCAAAGTACAGCCGGAACTCCCGCGGGCCGCGCGCGCAGCCCGCAAACGTCGCCGGGTAGAGCGTCGCCAGCACCCGGTGCATGTGCTCCGACACGTCCAGCAGCCGCAGCCCGTCGTCGTGGCGGCGTAGGTCGTCGACCGCGCCGTCGACCGCGCCGTCCGACAGCAGCAGCGCCACGTGCCGCCGCAGGTCCTCCGCCACGCGCGACTGCCGCAGCTGCTTGTCAAACGTGCGGCTGTCCGGCACCGGCGCCAGGATCGGCGCGCGCTCCACAAACGTCGCCCGCAGCAGCGCCGTGTGCTGCTCCGTCCACAGGATCGGCCGCACAAACAGCGCCGTGCCCTGGTTCTGGTACAGCAGGTCGTAGAGCGACCCGCGCTCCGGCACCGTCGGTACCCGCACCCGCCACGACGCCGGCATGATGGTCGGCGACACCGGTGTTGCTGGCGTGCCTGGGATGGCTGGCGTCGCAACCATCGTCGGGCGCACCGCGGGCGTCGGTGGCTGCTGCGTGGCCGGCGGTGTGCTGTCCTCCAACGCTGGCTGGTGGGACACCGTCGCCATCGGAGCTAACAAGTATAAGCGCGACGAACGAGACAAGTTGCCGACGCTGTCGCGTTCTGCCTTTTTCGTTCTCGTACCTACTCCGTGCCGTTCTCGCCCGTTTCTTCGCTTATCTTTCTGCACAATGCACCTCGGAGTGACCGTGACACGAAAAGATGCGCGCGCGCGTCGCGAGGCGTTGAAAATGCGCCCCTTGCTGTTCGGTGCAGGAGTATGCAGGAGTATGAAAACAAAAAAAAAGACACGCCTGGAAAATGCAAATAGCTTCTTCTAGGCAAACACAGGACAGGTGGCAAAAGGAGCAGGACGGTGACTGTCCGACGCGGCAGGGGCGAACCTGTTGTCGTGATTCACGCCCAACCGGGAAGGAGGGGGTCTCGCCCGCCCGCGAAACTTTCGCGTACACACGTGCCGGCTCCACCCGGGTTTTGGCAGGCAGCAGCATGGGCGCCTGCAATCCAAGGCACGCCTGTTTGCACCAGTGGGGTTGCCGAAGCCACCGCCCGCCAACGACGAACGTGCGGCCATCCCGACGCAGCCCACGACGACGACGACGACAGCGCCGCCACTCTTCCTCCGACGCCCACACGGCACCGCTTTCCCATCCTTGGCCTTCTCGTCTGGCTGCGAACCGCTGCGCTCCGTGCTTCGCAACGCCACCATGCCGGTGCGTCTATTCCTGTCCTCCCCTCCTCGTCCCTTTTTCTCTCTTCCGCCAACCCCCCCCGCTGACCCTGCAGGCCTACAACTCCGTCTTCAATGCCGACCCCGCGGTCGCGCAGAGCCGCCTCGTCGGCAACTTCCCGCTGCTGCCGCTGCGCACCAAGACGCGCGGCCCCGCCTACACGCTGCCCATCCCCGCGGACCTGCCGGCCGGCGAGGCGCCCGACCCGGACAGCGAGAGCTACGACATCCTCGACGAGGTGCTCGCCCTGTTCCGCGCCAACACCTTCTTCCGCAACTTTGAGATCCAGGGCCCCGCCGACCGCCTGCTCGTCTACGGCATCTGGTTCGTCAGCGACTGCCTGACCAAGATCAAGCCCACCGCCACCGCCCGCGAGGCCGGCAAGGACGTCACCAACCTGGCCCTCGACAACCACTTTGCCATCCCGGGCGACCCGGGCTGGCCGCTGAACCAGGTCCGTTCTTTTGCTTTTGTTGCTCTCCGTGTCAAGCTAACCCCCAGATGTACGAACCCCCCCGCGACCGCCAGGACGCCGAGCTGCTCCGCCAGTACATGGCGCAGGTCCGCCAGGAGCTGGCCGCGCGGCTGCTGGCCCGCGTGTACCCCGAAGACGGCGACGGCAAGCCCAGCAAGTGGTGGCTGAGCTTTACCAAGCGGAAGTTTATGGGCAAGGCGCTGTGAAAATAGACGTTGAATCAAGGCAGTTTCCATCCTTTTGATAGGACTCCCCCCCTCTACACCTCCTCCGTCCGGCGCTTCTTGAACCGCCCCCGCGCCGTCACCCGGCCCTCCGCCGGCCGCGCCTTGTACCCCGTCAGCACATAGCCCTCGGCGCCGCCGCGCGCCGTCATCAGCGGGTGCGTCCGCCCCGGCAGCACCTGCCAGCGCCGCGCCCGGCTCGTCTGCACCGACACGCCCAGCAGCAGCATCGGGTTCAGCGGGAACGCCTCCGTGCCCGGCCACCGCTCCAGCGCCGCCGGGCTCTGCCCCGCCACGCCCGCCGGCGGCGCCGCGCCGCTCCACGCCGCCCGCCGCGCCACGCTGAAGCAGTCCGCCAGCCGCGTCAGCGGCTCCAGCGTCGGCGAGTACACCGCCACCGCGCTGCCGCCCGCCAGCAGCGGCAGCGTGTGCCGCAGCGTCGACACCAGGTCCAGCGTCGTCGCCACCACCAGCCCCGCGAATCCGCCCGCCCGCGCCGCGTCCACCACGTGCCGCGTGCGCGCCCACCGCCGCCGCTTGCGGTGGTAGTTGCCGCGCCGCGCCGGCTTCCACTCCGCCAGCACGTCCGCCGGCTGCACCGCCGGCGCCTGCCCGTACACGCCGTCGCGCTCCGGCGCCAGCAGCTGCAGCCACGACAGGCACAGCACGTGGTCCGCCAGCGGGTGCGGCCCGTGGCTCGCGTCCGTGTAGTCGTAGCCAAAGTACTTGAGGTACGTCAGGTTCGGCTGCATGTTCGCGTGCACCACCGTCAGCGTGTTCTGCAGCGAGAACGGCACGTGGAAATCGTCCCGCGCCCGCCGCTTCGAGCCGCCACCGTGTTGCCGCTGCTGCTGCTGCTGCTGCTGCTGAGCGGGACCGCTGCTGCTGCCTGGCCGTGACGGGAGCACATTTTGCTGCTGGCCCTCTTCTGTCTTCCGCGGCTCGCCATCTGCTGCTGGTGCGCTGTCCGTCTGATCGGCTGAGACGGCTTCCGCTTCATCGACGACGTCGGCCACGGTTGCCGCCTCGCCGTGCGTCCCCTCCGCGACGGCGTCCGTGCTCTCGCTCGGATACAGAACCCCCATGCGCTCGGCCATGGCCGCCACCAGCAGCCCACCCGTGTCGTCTACCACCAGCCAGCGCCCGCCGGCGAGCAGCGTGGACAGGTCTGGCGCCGGTGGGATTTCCTCCAGCTGTGCCTCGGGAGCTGGCTCCTGCTGCGGGTGTGGTGTCGATGGCTCTTCCGCAGAGGCGGGCGCAGCGGCCGCAGCAGCGTTGTCGTCGGGTCTCTCGTCCTTCTTTGTCTTCGCCTGGCCCTCCTCCCCCACGCGCGCCCCCCCTGGCGACGGCCCGTCCAGATACCGGTCCGCCCCGCCGTAGTGCACGTTCGCCCAGCAGCCCAGCAGCCCGACCATCTCGTCGCGCAGCTCTAGGATCTTGCTGCCCGCGTCCTTCTCGCCCAGCAGCCAGTTGCCCAGCGAGCACACGTCCAGCGGCAGCACCGAAAACCGCCGCAGGTACTTCTTCGTCTTGAGCAGCTTGTACTTGGCCAGCGAAAACGCCGTCTTCTGGTCCAGCGCCGCGTGCGACCGCAGCAGCTGCGCAATCAGCCCCCGGCCCGCATCCGTGCCCTCGCGCTTGAGCTGCAGAATCTCCTCGTTCGACAGCATCTGCGGCACGGTCGCCCCCGCCGCCCCGGCCCCTGTCCCCGCCGCACCGCCGGCCTCTGCGGCGTCCCGCTGGTTGCTGCGCACAATCACCGCCTGGCTCTCAATGTCGACCGGTGTGGCGCCGCCCTCGTCGTCGCCGGTGGCCGCCCTTCCCTCCTCGTCCTCGTCGGCATCGTCGCCCTCCTCTGGCGACCGGCCCCGCGCCTCGTCCGCGAGCGCCTCCGCATGCAGCTCGGCCGGCGGCACAATGCGCAGGCGGCAAAAGGCCTCGCCTTCGCGGCGGTCCTGCAGCTCGTAGGTCAAGTGGAACGGTCGGTCGATGATCAGGTTGCTCGGGAACGTGCCGTATTTTCCGAGAGAAAGCATCCTGCGCAGGGGTGGTCTGTCAGCATCAAGCAGCAGCAGCCAGCAAAAAGAGGAAAGAAAAGAGAACCCGACTCACGTGTTGGGCACCACCTGCAGAAAGCGCACGTTCTCAGACGGCAGCTTGAACCCGACCCAGGCATGTGGCTTAACGACGGACGCCATGATGGGCAAACAGGAGCAGCTGGCTACGTTGTGTATGGCAGGTGGTGGTTGTGACAGTTGCGACCGTAGTAGAAAAAAAGAAAGAAAAAATACCCGCCAACCCGATAAGCCTTATCGCACTATAAGACGGGACTTTTTTTTGGACTTCCATCGTAGAAAATGTGTCTTAAATCGGCTCATGCTGTGTTTCGTGACGCTATAGTACTTATGTAGATGTGCTATTGCACCAGATAGAACAGTTCCCAGAGATGCCTTCGGTAAGATATTACAAGGAAACAGGAAAAAAAAGGCAAAACCATACTTCCGCTGGAACTGAACTTCCTCGCTATGCATTGACGCATGGAGAATAAAAAGAAAAAAAAAACAAATAGAAGCAAAACGCACAAGGCAAACACAATAAGATAAGAAAAGACGCAAATAAAATGTCAAAAACACCAGTGCTATGCGAATTGTTCCATCGCATTCGCGTCCAACAAGAGCCAAGCAGGCCCTTCCACCGACGTCGTTCTCAGCTCAGAAAAAGTTCGAGAAGACGAGCCCGGCCCGTAGCCGCCTTGGCCGGAGGGTAATTGTCGAGTCGTGACCGAAGCTGAAACCGCATGGCCATCGACCCAGCATTGGCCTCTGTACCAACATCCTCGCGTCGGCTGATGTCGCCGCCCGACGTCGCCGACGACTGCAGAGCAGCCACCTCAGGTAGCAGATGCGTAGCTTCGCGAGACGGGTTCGGTGGCGTACTCAACGGCTCCAGCACATTGCTCGGCGTCGTGGGCGCCTGCAAAGTCAACGCCGTCGTCTCCTCGAACCGCCCCTGCGCCGTGTCCTTGCCCTAGTAGACCGGCGGTTGGGATGTTGCCTCCACAAGTCGGTTCAGCACGCCGATCATCTGGCTGATGTTCTTCAGCTGGCGATCCCCGGCCGGCACCACCTTGCTAAGCTGAAGCTGCAGGTTCTCGAGGCGGCTACGGATGTGCACCAACACGTTGGGTGTGATTTCGCGGGTTTGGTCATCCTGCCGTTGTTAGAACAGTCGAAACGAACACAACAGAAAGCAAAAGCAAAAAGAAGCGCCGGAACCTACCAGTTGTCCCACCACTTGGTACAAGCTCAGGATGACCATCTCCGTCCAGGCCAGCTTCTGCACCATCAACGGCCCGTTCATCCCGTTGGAAACGGTAGTACCAACCGACAGGAGGACGAGCGGCTGAAGGTTGCTGAGAAAATCAGGTGCATAGTTCTGGATCACGCGCTGAAACAGTTGCTCCTCTTTGCCGTTGCTCTGCAGCCAACGCATCATGCCCTCGTCATACTTGCCCGCCCGCAGCAGTTCATCAATCGTTTCCGCTGCCTGCTCGATCTCGTCGCGATCACGCTCTTCCTGAGATTTGTTCGGGGGGAAGAGTACACCTGTTGGCTGCGGAGGTAGCTGGTGTGCTTGCTGTTGAAGCTGCTGGTGGGGTTGGTGCTGTTGGTGCTGTTGGTGCTGCT
This sequence comes from Ceratocystiopsis minuta, assembly GCA_001676865.1. NCBI lineage: Eukaryota > Fungi > Ascomycota > Sordariomycetes > Ophiostomatales > Ophiostomataceae > Ceratocystiopsis > Ceratocystiopsis minuta. The sequence continues at coordinate 34,015 of LZPB01000162.1, read as the reverse complement.
GATGCTGCTGGTGCTGCGACTGCTGCGCAGGGCCAACCGGATGCTGGGACGGCGACAGGTCACTCACCCCGGACCCAGGAATCGTACCACCGCTGGTCACACGCATTCCCGTCGGGCTGTGGTGGAAGTTTTGCTGCGGCTCCGCGAAGCCCCTCTGCTGAGAAGAGGGAGGAGCGTGATGAATCGGGCGCTGCTGCTGATGCTGGTGCTGATGCTGCTGTGGCAGGTAGGACTGCTGCAAACCGTCGCTGTCGCTTCCCTGCAAGTTGGGCAGCTGGCTATGCTGCTGTGTCTGCGCGGCTGCGAGCGTCGCCACTGTGTCGGAGAGGCGCGTCACCAGGTGAACAAGCGTATCGATCTTCTCATTCTGGGCAGCCTGAACAGCCTGTGACTGCGCTTGCTCTGCCTGTATCGTCGCTTGCACTGTCGTCTGCAGCTGCCGCACCATCCTCTGGTGGTCGGATTGCAGCTCCGTGGAAATGTCCTGCACAGCCTGCGCTGCCATCGCCGACACTCTCGGCAGCAGGTCGTTCGCCAGCGTCTGACTGAAAAGATCGTTGACGCTGCGCGTCACCGACTGGACCACCTTATCGCTGATGGCTTTCGAGACGTCTGGGTTGCGCAAGCTGGCCACCAGACTGCTAGTCAGGTGGCTAGACAGGCCGCTGGACACGCTGGTCGCGAGCTGAGCAGGCAGCGCTCGCTGCAGCTCTCGCTGCAAGACAGTCGAAACCTGAGCATTGATCTGGCCGCCCAGTTGTTCTGCGACGGACAGTGCCACATCACGGCGGAGCACCGGCACCACAGATTTGTCGAACTCAGCACGCACAATCTTGCTTAAAACCTGCTCCGTGTTGCTGTTGAGCACCTTCGACACGACATCCAACAGCTCGTGCTGCCGCTTTTCAAAGTCTGCGTCGCGGTCATGAAGCTGCTGGTTCAGGTTCTGGCGCATGTCGTCAAATGCCACGTGCACCGAGCTGGAGACGCGCTCACAAATGCGAGCCTCCATGGTGTTGATCCGCGAATCTATCACCTCCTGGCTGATATTGAGCGTTGCCGACTGCGAGGTTCCTGACGGGGAAGTCGAAACACTTGCGGGATTGAGCACGTCGGATGTCGTCTTCGAGGCCAGTAGTACCGGCGGAGACCGGACAGTGCCACTTCCGTTGGGAAGAGCAGCAGTCTCGCGATCGGCAAACGAGCTGGTGTTTGTTGTAGGAGCACTGGTGCTGGCAGCAGCCTTCTTCTTGCGGCCCCTTTTCTCAGACTTATCGACCGAGGCAACATCTTCACGAGGTTCGACTGTCGACCGCAGTTTGCTGGAGAGTGTGCTGGACTCCACCAATTTGTGCCCAGAGGTAACCGTTTCGGCCCTGTTGGCAGGGCGTGACGTTAGGATGCGCGGAGCTGGCTGTGCGCCACCACTAACAGCACCACGTGGCTGCTCTGCAGACGGAGCGGGCTGCTGCGGTGTCTTCAACTTTCCGATCTTGACCTTCCCAGCTTCAACGGCATCCACAGGCTCCATGACCTTGTTATCCTTGGTCCAGCCTAGCTCTGCCTGGCGAACAAAAAGGCAGCTGACACCTTTGGAGTGCATGGCGTACAACTCAAACAGCGTAGGGTTGTCGTCATCCGCGTTGGTTGCCGGGCTCTCCAGTATGTCCAAGCTGCGCAAGGCGCCTCGGTTGGAAAACGAGTACTCGCGCAGACCGCTGATAACAGCCGTCGAGTCCGGCTGAGGGATCGACGCGTCTTGAGCCGCCAGACGTTGAATGTAGTCCACCTGCGACATGCTCTTCATGGCGTATTTAGGTGCTGACAGGTGTAGGAAGTAAACCGAGTTGCGCGTTGGATGGCCGACCACAATCATACCTGTCGGCGGATGATACATAACGCTGCACACGGCATCCGACTCTTTGCTGTGAGGCAAGTTGAACTCTTGCACTGGTTTTCCCAGGGCCAGATCCCACAGCTGCAGAGTGTGGTTCTGCTTCATGCCGATGATCATGTAGCGCAGTGCCGAACCCTTCTGATACGGTCGGACCTTATCGAGCAGTAACACAGACGTCGGCCACGCCTTCTCGCCCTCCGGCGTGGTGGTGAGAGTCATGATGGGCTCCTTGATCTCCAAAGAGGTGTAAGCGGGAAGGGGGTGGCGTGGGTCAGCGTTCTCGCTAGGAGTCGTGAGATCACGCACGTCCCAAAACTTGACGCGGCCTGACTTATCAAGCGAAACCACAATTGTGTCGTCCTGGCTGAAGCTGAAGTCCTTGCCAGCTTTGCCCGTGTTGATCTTGAGAGAGCATTGCTTGGCCAACTTTTCAGTGTCAACCACGCGATCGTGACCGGGCAAGAACAAGTTGTTCTGCATGATGAAAGCGGGCCACACGATGTTGATCGACTTGCCGCGCCCAACGGCGAAGTATTCGGGGTGGCCAGCGGACGTGCGAGCGCGTGTCTTCAGCACACCGCCGGGGGCGTCGCCTTCGTGTGACGGAATGGGCGGCAGGGCAAAGCCGTATAGCTCCGGATGCGCATAGTCCAAGTGGTCCTTGTCGCCGTCACGAATTTGAACCCAGTACACCGTGCCACTGATGCCCGTACCGATAGTAGCATCCCGAGGGATGGCACCAGCATCGGTGTTGCTAAAAGACATGGCAACGTTGAAAATGCGGTCACGCGTGTCGGTGAAAAGCTTCGCGTCGCGGCCATCGGATTGGCGGATAACACGGAGACCACCAGCCTTGGACATGCCATAGACCATGTAGTATTCCGAGGCGGCAACAAGATTGCGATCGATCTGGTCGAACTCTTTCTTGAGTCGCGCGATGTCAAGAATCGATCCTTCGCCAAAGACCGGGAGATTATCCAGGTCGCCGTCCTGCACGTCGATTGAGATCCAGGGCTTCATGGGAAAATTGTAGACCTTCACGGGGGAAGACGGCGCCTCGAGGGTAGCAACCTCATCGCCCTCGCCTGCCTCGGCATCGGCGCTCTCCCAACTGTCGGCAACGTGCTCGCGGGTGGTATCATCAGCGTCGTCTTGCGCGGCGTCTTCCGTTGGCGAAGGAACATCATTATCCAGACCATTCTGCTTGTCATCCCCATCGCGTGTATGAGCCACGGCGTCCGATTCGGCATCGGTCCTCACAAGAGCTGCGTTGTTGCCATTGGCCGTGTCATCGTTGTCGGGCGACTGGGAATCACTATTGTGGACAGCAGCCGTCGCATCGCTGTCGTCGTCCTTAGCCTCACTCCCAGCGGTCTCGTATGAGGAGTCGTCGGCCTCGAAAGCTGTACCATGCGGCTGTTCCGTATTCTTGTCACCCGAAAAGCTGGGGCTGGCAGCAGGGCTGGGCTCACTGCTCGAGTGCTTGTCTGTCTTCGCCTGCTGGTGAGAAGGCTTTCTCAGAATCTGCACCGGTTTGGCTGTTGCTGCAGTTGCAACGGTTGCCACCGTCTCCATTGTTGCTGTGGCAGAAGGCACCGGCGAAGGCACAGAACCTGTGCCTCCTGTACTTGTGGAAGACTTGGGCGTGCGGTCGAGAGATTGCGCCGTCACCAAGCCATTGAATGGGTCGTGGTGGCTGAATAAAGTGGTTGACGGCGATGCTCCTGCTGAGAGCGGCTGTTGCGGGTGGCCTCCCGTATGGTGACTGCTAACGGAGCTGGGCGTCAAGCGGTTCGGACCATTGGGCGCGTCGATCGAAGCAGGGTCATTGCTCTGGCTTGGTTTAGGCCGGTTCAGCAAGTTCAGCAGATACTGCTGCGTATCGGATGCCTGTGACGTTGAGGCCCACTGGGTGGACGATGTCGCAGACGGTGCAGACGGCGCAGACGGCGCAGCAGACGTTGGCTCAGGCCTGGCCCCTTCCTCCTTCAGCGAGCCCCTCATAAGGGCTGCAAGAAGGCCAGTTGGGTCTGAAGGAGCCGGCGCAGGTGCATGAATGGTCGTGGGTGCGGCATGTTTGACTTGCGGCTCTGGGGCCGGCTCGGGCTCGAGCTCGGGCTCGGACTGGGCTGGAGGCTGCAGTGGCGCCGAGGCATAGTTCGAGCCAGCGTGGTTGCCGCTGAACTTGAGCAGGTTCAAAAGATGCGAGCTTGACGCCCGGTCTCCTGCCGCACGACCAGAACCAATGGATCCAAGCAAAGAGGGAGGAAATGAAGCATTCGGAAAGCCGCCGCCGGCAGGCGGTGTTGGTGCGGAAGGCAGTGCGCTGGATGAAGCTAGAGCAGCAACAGCACTATTCTGGAAGGCAGGCGGATGCATAGCAGGTGCTTGGGGGGCATTCGGGAGACTGGGCGGGGAGCCAGCGGACTGTTGGTATTGATGCGGCGCGTAAAACGAATCGGGAGCAGCAGGCGAATGCTGGTGGTGCGTGGTCGAGTGACTCATTGATGACGAGCCATGAGGAGAGGTAGCCTGGTCCGAATGACCACGCAGCTGAGCCAGCAACATCTCCAACCCAGCGCCGGACTGGCTGTCCGTGTGCCTGTAGTTGTCGCCGTTATCAGCAGACATAGTGCAGATAGCGAGACGCGGTGGAAGTGATGAGGCTAGGTTGCAACAGTGCTTGGAATGGAGAAGCACTGAGACAACGGAGCTTTGGAATAGAGTGTAATCGATGGACGAAATGAAGATGCAGAAGCAGAAAACGATGAGCAAAGCTAGGGGCGTTGAGACAAACGGCAAGGGGAGCAACGAGAAATGAAACAAGAGCAAGAAAAGTAGCAAGGTGAGATCGAAGAGCTGCTCTTTCGTAATGCAGCAAACGCAGAGCGAGTCCAGAAAGACACCGCTTGCGAGCACCGAGTCTGTCTGTGCGTTTCTTGTCACAGGGCGAAAGGCGATAGAGATGGATGAATGGTTGTGTGATGGGAAAAGAGGAAGTAGAAACTTGGAGAGAAAAAACAGGAAGGAAGCTTTGCAGCTTTTTTAGGCGTTGATTTGTTTTTTTTTAGAGGAGATGTCTCATGGCGGTCAGGAGCTACTGGCACTAGCGGCTAGATTGGGCAGAAATTAGGCCGTGCTGGAGGTCCGTGCACGCAGTCACGGCTCGTTGCGCCTGGATTTTGAGTCGTCATCAAAATACAAATCACGAGTGTTTCTCATCTTTTGCCTCGTCACTTCACCACACGCAACGCAGCGCGATTCCTGCTACGACTTCTCTGTGCTTGAATTTGTGGAAGCGGCAACTGGGTTCATTCGACATAGCACACGGGCGTGAGGACGTTTGTGCGGAGCGCACACGATCGACGCGAAACGAACCAGGCGTTGCTGTTCGTTTCTTTTTGGTGCTGCCAGACATCATGTTTTGCCTACGGAGGTAAGTTTCCTTTTCCTTTTCCATGCTTCCTGATTTGTTTTTCCGTGACAAGAACTGACTGGTCGCGCACAGCTGGCTTCCCCTCCTCTTCATCCCGACAAATGCCTCGCCCACGTTCATCTTCCTCTTCTTCGCATGCACCTACTTCCTCAACCGGCCGTGCGTGTATTGCTCATTCCTGCTGCTGGTGCTCTTCATGACGAGCTGCAACTGGTCAGACCGCTGTTTCTTCGATATCAGCAGCAATTGGTTTGAGCCGAGAGCCGGGGCAGGGTCAATATACTGCCCAACCTGCACAGACGGCACCAACGTCAACACCACCGACTCCACCAGCGGTGTGCTTGCCGCTCAGATGTCGATTTTAAACACCACGGCCTCAGCGTTAGCGGGCGTGGCGACCGACCGGCTGAGCCGCATCCCGGAGGAATGGACTGGCATTGGACTGGAGTGGCTGCGCAGCCTCCTCGGGCGGCGGGAATGGCGGATCGACTGTTTGGACGTGTATGTGCGTTTATGAATAAGGGGAAGGGCCGGCAGCGAGCATGAATAGAAGACTACAGCTGTGGCTGAAACCGAACATTGGCAATGCCCCGTCAGGGAGTCTAGTGAATGGAGTCATGCCGGCGGGCGCAGTGCATCAATCACCAAGACCTTGTGATTGCGTGCACAACACAGCTCCTTTGAAAAAGAGGACTGGGTGGGATTTGCGGCTCTTTTGGCTACGTCGACGAACGTCCCAAGGGCAAGCATTGCTCATTCAGCCTTGGCTCTTCTCTATTGCATCATTGCGAAGCGGATAACCACCTCAACCAACCCAACGAATATTGAAGCAGTATGCGGAGAGGTCTGCGGAGTATGCGGAGGAAGAAAATACCGACTTATAAACCGGAAAAACCGAGCAGAGCAAAAAAACCCCCCCCAAAAATCGCTATAGATGCCACCGTCATACTCGGTCTGTCAGGGTCCAGGCCATCAAAATGTGGTCTGAGAAGGCCAAGATTTAGGATGCGGGCTTCCAACATTTTTTGACGGGTGGCCCACTTTGCCTGCTCGCCGTTCCGGGTAAGGTTGCGTTCGGGGGGGTTAAGCGTCGGTTGCGCTGACCCTGATCTTGCCCGCATCGGTCAAGTCTTTTGCCCATCGTGCACCGATATGACCAACAGCAATGCTGCCTCTTAGTATGATCTCCTTTGCCGCTTCTTGGGTCCTCCTCGACGGCTCCTCTGGGCGAAACCCCGGACAAAGCGCTTTGTGCTTTGGACAGCGCAAAAGTCCTTCCTTTGTCTCTACGCCCTTCAACGCCTTTGTTCCCCTGGTACTTCTCTGTGCGGCTGCTAGGTGAAAGTCGGCTGAGATGGCGTCATAGGCCGCCACGGACCAGCCCAGAACCCCAACTATGTCCCCCCACCCCATTCTTGCAGTGCAAAGATACTTTGCTCCGTATTTATTACGACACTAATACGTCGCCGCATATGTTCCCGTTCTTGGCCCGGTTAGCCCCCATTCCGTTTTTCGACTCCCCGGCTTGGCGGTTGAACAGGGAAAAAGGGACACCACGATGCACAGTTTGTCGAAACTAGAAGAAAAAAGCACTGCCTCTTCCCGTCGATAGTCCGCGTGCACTGTGCATGCACCGTCTTGCCGCCTTCCTTTTCCCAACACAAAGACCCTCCCTGCTGCGACACTTGCGGAGCACACACGGTGTACGGGCGAAGTCTCATCTTGCTTCCTTCCAAGTTTGATCTCTCCTTTTTACCCACTCGCGCTATCGTCTTTTCTTCCCCTCGCACCCACCGCATTACGTCGCACAGTCCTTCTCTCCTCCGTTTCTTGCTTTTCTGCCTCACGTTACCGTCCCACTGTCTTCCGACGTCCCACCGCGCCTCCATCATCATTCCCCTTTCACCTCTCCACCCACCACGATCTCCCTGACCCGGATCTTCGACTTGCTTTCTCCCTCTCGTTCCTTCTTCGAGTATACATACACATCCTGGGCCCCTCCCGCTAGTCTTCTTCCCGCCCTCGTTTTCTTCGCTACTTGCCTTCGACCGACGACTGCCCTTCTTCCTTCGCGATTTCAACCGCGGCCGCGGCCTCTTCCGATCTGCTTCGCCTTTATCGACACCGCCGATTCCCCGTTCGGTCTCCCCCGTTGCGAAACTATTCGAGCGTGCGCGATGGCTTCCTAAAACGCGAGCTTTTTCGTACTCGTCTCGTGTCTTATTCCTTCAGTTGTCACCTGTCGTCGTCACCCTCGGACCTCGCCACGCGCATCTTGCCACCTCGGAAAGACCCGCCTCCCGCTTACCACCACCTGCGTGGAAATCCATCGAACAGAGAACGTACAGACATATATCGCAGACGACGGACGAGACGAGTCTCGGCAGCCCGTTTATAACCACGCCATGAAGACCACATACCATGCTACCTCGGCCCATGGCGCACCACACCAGCACCTGGCCAACAAGTCCACTACACCCTTGACCTCCCCTACGATGCTCGTGCACTCAGTCGGACAGCCATATCCTCCAAGAATCTCACCGAAGATCTCGCCTGGTGGTACCACCCAGCAGTCAATAGGGGCTTCGAGCCCCAACTACTTCGGTCTAATTGTCGAGCCGGCTTCCGACCCCTTCCCGGCTGGCTCTGTCCCGCGCAACAATTGGAGTTCACCATCGTCGTCCATCAAGTCGTTCGCCGCCGCTGTTCCTAAGCAGCCTTTGCCAATCGAAGTGAATCCGGCCTACAGTGCGTTTCGAAGCCAGGCCGACGCCAATGCCGCAAGAAGATCGTTTGCGCTGGATGCCCCGTTCCTTGGAAACGGCTCAACGCCCACGACAAAGCAAAACCCTATCCCTAGAACCCCCAAGATTGGCTCAGATCCTACGTCTGCCATTCTGGCACGGCCAGCCCCACAAGAGCCTGCAAAACAACCTTCCCATCAAGAAGCGGCGGACACAGGTCTGGAAGAAAAAGGCCCAATACCGCAGCCCTCCGCGGGACCGTCGCCGTTTTTTCAAGGAAGCAGTTGGGCTCAACCCGACGACGATGCAACCTCACAGTTCGTCAAGCAGTCCACCACAAGCTCTGCTTCTGCGTCAATCGATTATACACGAAGCATGGACGTTGATGTCGACGCCAGCAGCCTGCACGACTCGGCCTATGTGTCTTCCGACTCAAAGCGGAACTCCGAGGTATCGCTTGACCCAATGGTGTTCCCCAGCCTGCAGCGGTTTGAGTCGCCAAGTCAGTTGGATCCCTCTGCCGAGTCAAAGTCGCCTGGGTTTCGGCGAGACCAGGATTCTACTCGGAACTCTCCCCGGTTTCCCTTGTCACTAGGTGGCCGACTAAGCTTTCCATCTATCAAAGCAGCACTGCCTAGGTCGACGGCGGCGCGTTCGGAAACTGCACCAGCCAAGATGGATACAGGTTTTGATATGATGGACCCTTCACAGTTGAAGGAGATTATGGGCCAGGCCACGTTGGAAGAGTCAAGCCTTCTTCTTCTTGATGTCCGCGTGTCCGCTCACTTCGCCGTGTCGCACATTCGTGGTGCGCTGAACCTGTGTATCCCGACCACACTTCTGAAGCGTGCGACTTTCAATCTTCAGAAAATGCAGCTCACCTTCGGCAAACCCGCCGAGCAGGACCGGTTTTCCGCATGGCGGGAAGTGCGACATCTTGTTGTCTACGACTCCAACTCGTACGACATGCGGGATGCCTTGGCAGCGGCGAACATGTTGCGGAAGTTCACCAGCGAAGGATACAAGGGCCAGGCACGCATTCTCCGTGGAGGCTTCCGGGCTTTCGCAGCTGCTTTTCCGGACCTTTTAGAATCCCAGCAGGTGGCACCCTCGTCTTCTGGCCCGGCGTCATTGGCTCTAGACTTGTCGAACAAGCAGCGGTCACTATCCGTTGCCCCGATCATTGGTGGCGTGGTTTTGCCCAGCGACAGCTCCAACCCGAGCCCGTTCTTCTCCAATATTCGACAAAATGTTGACTTGGCTGATGGAGTTGGCCGCATGGATATTGCTCTTCCTCCCAACATCGACATCTCCACTTTGCCGGCATGGTTACGCGAGGCTGCAGAGCCGCATGACCATGGGCAGAGGGTATCGGAGAAGTTTTTTCAAATCGAGTTGGCCGAACAGGCACGCATGAAGCGCGCATACACTGCTTTCAACCCACATGCACAGAACACGACTGATCAAGTTCAGCTCTCGGGTATCGAAAAAGGTGGCAAAAACCGGTACAAAGATATTTTGCCGTTTGAACATGCCCGTGTCCGCCTCCGTGGATGTGCAGCCGGCTCGTGCGACTATGTCAATGCGAGTCATATCCGTGCAAGCCACAGCTTCAAGCGATACATTGCCAGCCAAGGCCCGCTTCCCGCAACGTTCGATGTGAGTTTCTTTTCGTGCACGCATTCTATGTTTTGGACTTTCTTTTTGTTTTGCACCGTTGTTGACACGATACCAGGATTTTTGGTCCATGGTCTGGGACGAAGACGTGCGTGTAATTGTTATGCTCACAGCGGAGTCTGAGGGTGGACAGATCAAATGTCACCCGTACTGGACGAGCAAAGACTACGGGCCAGTCAAGCTGCGTGTGCTGAGCGAGAAGAAGGTGTCGCTCAACGTGGATAAATATCTTGCTGGCTCAGGAATCACAACATCGGCTACGTGGACGAGTTTAGAGTCTGGCCCCCACTCCACTCTGGAGACCGGACGTCGCCGAGCAGCGACGCTGATGTCTGTGGATAGCAACGGAGCCGTTGACGGCATCCCTTCCACGCAGCCGACGTTGCCACACGGCGCGTCCTCCACCTCCGACACATCTTTTGTTATCATACGCAAGTTCGCCCTAAGCCACAGCAGCCACCCGTTCTCCCCGATTCGCGAAGTGACGCAGCTTCACTATGCATCGTGGCCTGACTTCGGGGCGCCTGCGCGGCCGAGTGATCTTCTGGCGCTCGTTGAGCTGGCCAATTTGACACAGCGCGCCGCATCACCGGCGGAAACGCGAACAACTCCGCCCAAATCCTCAGCTTCGTCTTCTAATGGGCGGGATGCCCAGGTAGAGCCTGCTGCCAGCAGCGGCAATAACAGCAAATGGGCAGCTGGGAAGCTGGACGGTCTTTTCCGGCCGTGGCACGACGAGCCCGAGTCCAATGCAAACCCTCGGCCGATGCTAGTGCATTGCTCTGCCGGCTGCGGCCGGACAGGCACCTTCTGCACGATCGACTCGGTTATCGACATACTGAAGCGGGAAAGGCAGCAACCTGCACAGCCGGCCAACTCGGAGGTGGCCCAGCAGGCGGCCGGTGAGGATGCGACCATGGCAGAGGCCGGCAGTAGTCAAGCAAATGCGGCTGCGCCCAATTCCCCTGACGACTTGGTAGCACGGACTGTGGAGACATTCCGCACACAACGACTCAGCATGGTGCAGTCGCTGCGACAGTTTGTGCTCTGCTACGAGACCGTTACGGAGTGGCTGGCCAAGACACAAGAGCACCACGGCAGTGGTGGCGGCAAACGCGGCCTTGGGCGCACACGAAGCGAAAGCGTACGCATGGCCTTGGGCTAGTCGAGTGCCGCAGGCAGTACACGGCGTGTGTGGTGTTGTGCGAGCAGTGTTGGTTGAAGCGGCGGATTGGACGTTTCTGTTTTTCTTTTTCTCTCTTCATTTTATTTCAACGCGGGGCCTTCTGGTGGCACAGTGTAGTATGGCGTTTATGGAGGATGGACGGGAGGATGGACGGATCAGAGCAAGGATGCTGGTGCAACGGACTGCGAGACCAATACGATTGTGATGACCTTGCTGAATAGGGATTAAGTGACGACGTCAACTCGCTATACGGAGTACGGAGTAAGATGCTGTGGAGTAGCGCGATTATCCGTGCCATTAGCGCAGAGTCGGCCGTATACTCCCTGTGGGCGCCCTCCCCCCACTGTAATATGGCAGCCTAAGCACGGGCCCGTTCTGCCCGAGTCTTAATCTTGCCAGATCCCTTCTCCACTGTATGGAAATCGTGATGGTAATAACACCCACCCAGCTTCCAAGTGTGTGCCTCTATCTGCAGGCCTTCGGTTGTTCGTCGGCTCTCTGATATCCCATCGCCTGTTGCCTTGCTTGACACGGCGCCGGATGTGTGAAATCCGCCGATCTCGCTGATCGTTTTGTCTCGGCTTCGACCTTCGTCTTCGTTTCCTTTCTTTACTTATCCCTCCTGTTTCTCGTTGCCAAGTTCTTGGTTGTCTCCCGCCTCCCTTTGTGGTCCTCCATGGATCCCGTCCTGCGCTCCCGACGCGTCCTTCCCTGATCGCCTTCTGCTCGAGCTTCCTCTATCTCCTTATCCTCTTCGATCTCCCCTTCTCGACGCGCCACCGCGCTCAAACACCGACGATGGCCGACCACCGCGACGATGCCGCGTCCCTACGCGGGGGTGGCGGCGGCCTCCCCGTCGCTGCCAGCAACGACGCGCCTGTGCCATCCTCTTCCTCTACCCTGCCATCGCCGACGGAGATCCGCACGCCGCTCAGCCGCTTCGACTCCAACGTTTCGTCGCGCGGCGACGACAGCCTGCTCTCCGAGAGCTTCCAGTCGACAGACACTGTGCGACGGCGTCCTGAGACATATGGTAGGTTGCTTGATCGGGGCAATTTCCGGTGTGCCTTCTTGTTTTACATACCGAAGATCGTGTCGTTGCTCACGCTCACGCGTCTTGTTAGGCACCATCTCCCAGGCACACTTCGACTCTCCCCAGCGACCGCCGGCCACGCCAGCCGCCGCCACTTCCGCTGTTGCGGCTGCTGTGTCGTCCACGTCGGCCACGCGCTCGCCTCTTCTGGGCCCAGACCGCAGTCGCACGCGCGCTCTGAAGCCGCCCATGTCCCGGCGCACCTCTAGCAACACCCGCGCACCACACCGAGGCGGCGTTTTCTCGGTCGACGATGCCGCGAGCGAGGTCGAGGCCGACGAGGTTCTGCGAAGCCACAGCGTGTTCTCCTCTTCTCTGCGCCGCCGCCCGCCCACGACTTCGCTGGCCGGAAGCAGCCGCCTGCACCAGCTCAGCCTCGATGACATCGACCAGGGGAACGAGGACGAGAGCGGTACGGACGGCGCGGCTGAACAGCAGGAGGACGGTGCCGACGCTGAGGGTGCCAACAAACCGTTCGCCGGGCTCGGTCTGTCTACTGTGGCTTCGCCAAGGCTGATGGCGGCGGCAGCCGCTGCTGCACCGTTCGAGCCTCTACCAGAAAGCAGCTTCAACGATGCCTTACCTAGCGTGGACGACAATGACAGTTCCGCTCTACTCGGGGGTAGTGAGCGTGGCGACCGACGCGACTTTGGGGGCTACTTTGACGAGATTGGCGAGGCGGGCGAGGATGACTTGGGCGACACGGGCGGATTTGGTAACGGAGGCGGAGGTGGTGGCGCTGGCGGAAGTGGTGGCATCGGCGGCGACGAAGACGATGACGATGACGCCCACAGCGATGCCGAGAGCTTCACGCTCAAAGACCGGCAGCAGGCCATCAACGAGACGCACCCCTTTGGTATTCGCCTGTGGAAGCCGGCGCTGTACAAGAAGGACCGGTCCGTGCAGAAGACGGCGGAGGGCGACATCCACTCGTCGCCCGGTGGCCATGTGAGCGCCTGGCTTCTCTTTTTCAACGTCATGTGGACGCTGTGCTTTGGCTTCTGGCTCTCCCTGCTGGCCTTTTTGGGCGCCGTTGTGTGCCTGCTGTTCGCCGCCGCGCCCAGCGGCCGCGAGTACGGCCGCGTGCTGTGGGGGCTTGCCGGCTATCTGTTTTATCCCTTTGGCAAGTTCGTGCGGCTCGAGCAGCAGGAACCATATCTCGACGAGGACGAGGGCGAGGGCCGCAGCATCAGCGAGTACGAGCAGTGGCAGAACGGCGACCTCGAGTACGGCCGCCTGTTTTTCGGGCCGGACCGCGGCGAGCGGTCCATCGTCGGCCACTCGCGGCGCAGCATCGACTCGGAGCCCAGCGAGACGGACAGCCTGCTGCAGCGCGTGTCACGGCAGCGGCGGCGCCGGCGCCGGCGCCAAGTTGCGGACGACAATGGCCACGGCCCCCGCGACAGTGACAACGATGATGACGATGACGAGGCAGACAGCCTGGACGGCGCAGACCAGCCGCGCATGAAGCGCCGTCTATTTGGACGGGGCCAGTGGAACGTTGGGCGCGTCATCTTCTTCCTGTTCTTCTACCTTCTGATCACGCCTGCGCTGTTCATCGTGTCGGGCATCTGCTGGTTTCTGGTTTTCTGGATCCCCATGGGCCGCGTGTCCATGCTGCTGTTCGACCACCTGAGACGGCACCCGCTGGCCCTGTCGTTCGAGTCGGACATTGCCTCGGCTCGTGCGCCGGCGGCACCGCAGTCGTCGATCATCGTGTGCACATACCGCGCAGTCGGGCTGAAGTACTGGAAGTACACGGTCGACGGCACCAACATCTTCCTGATCAACCTGTTGGCCGTGGTCATCTTTGTGATCTTTGACTGGCTGGTGCTCGACGGCATACTGCACTACGAGAGCGTGGTGACGTCGTCGGCCTTTCTGTTCGTGGCCGGCCTGCTGTCCATCATCCCGCTGGCGTACTTCATCGGCCAGGCGGTGGCCTCGATCTCTGCCCAGTCGTCCATGGGCGTGGGCGCGGCGATCAACGCCTTCTTCTCCACCATTGTCGAGGTTTTCCTCTACACCGTGGCCCTGGACCAGGGCAAGGCGCAGCTGGTCGAGGGCAGCATCATCGGCAGCATCTTTGCTGGCATCCTGTTCCTGCCCGGCATCTCCATGTGCTTCGGCGCCATCAAGCGCAAGACCCAGCGCTTCAACGCCCGGTCGGCCGGCGTGACATCGACCATGCTGTTGTTTGCTGTCATCGGCGCTTTCAGCCCGACGCTCTTCTACCAGATCTACGGCACGCACGAGCTCAACTGCCTCGACTGCGTTAGCAACCGCGGGCATGGCGACGCCGCCGGGGGCGGCGCTGGCGATGCGCGAGACTGCCGCCGCTGCTACTTTTCCCAGTCGCCGCGCCTCAACGACCGCTTCTACCTCGAGGCCGTGCGGCCCTATTGCTACGTGGCTGCGAGCCTGTTGTTTCTGTCGTACGCGATCGGCCTGTGGTTCACGCTGCGGACGCACGCGGCTGTCATCTGGAACACGGAAATTGAGGAGAAGCGCCACGAGGAGCAGCAGCAACAACAACAGCAGCAGCAACAGCAGCAGCTGCACCACCACCAGCAGCAGCTGCATCAGCTGCAGCAGCAGTCGCAGCAGCAACAGCAGCAGCAACAGCAGTGGCAGCAATCGCAGCACGGCCATGGCTCTGGACACGCCCACAACCAACATTCGTCTGCGGGGGGGGCGGCCTCGTCATCGGTCGATATCCGCGATTCGCTGATGTACCGCCGCATCCTGGGCCAGTCGCTGCGGCAAATGGGTCTGCAGCCGCGGTCCGACGGGACCACGACAGCCACGCCGGCGGCGACATCAGCGACAAGACGGCCTCCGTCGTCCTCTTCTGCGGCAGCTGGTGGGGGTGCTGGTGCCGTTCCGACGACGCCGCACGTGGTGCCACCCAAGCTGGCGGCTGACGGCAGCGGCAGCTCGTCGTCGGTGCGCATTCCAGGGTTGACCGATGCGGAGAACAGCACACTGGTGCGCCAGGTGGCCGAGATGGCGGCGACAGCGGCGGCGTTTGCGGCACGCGACGTGCGGGACGGACGCGAGGGGCGGGACAGCGGGCGCAGTGTGCGTCGTTCGTCTGCGCAGGGTGGGGTACCGACGGCCAGCAGCCTCGCTGCTGCGCGTGGCGGTGGTGGCGGCGGCAGTGTCGGCGGCGTGGGCTTCGTCGGCGGGACGGTGAACAGCCACACGCGCTTCCACGACGCGCCTGCTGGTGGTGCGGCCGCCGGTGCTGTCGCTGCCGATGCGGGCGCGGCCCACGGCGGACACGACGCGCCGAACTGGAGCCGGCTCAAGTCGTCAGTGGTCCTGATGGTCGCGACGGCGCTGTACGCGATCATTGCGGAGATCCTGGTGGACTCGGTCGATTTTGTGCTGGAAGGGTTTTCGATTGACCAGAAGTTTCTGGGCATTACACTGTTTGCGCTGGTGCCGAACACGACGGAGTTCCTGGTGAGTCCTTTCTGTTGTTCAACATCTTTCTCCTCATCTGTCCTCTAACGCACATCCCAGAACGCCATTTCGTTTGCCATGAACGGCAACATCTCGCTGTCGATGGAGATCGGGTCGGCGTACGCGCTGCAGGTGTGCCTGCTGCAGATCCCGGCGCTGGTGCTGTACTCGGCGGTGGTGCCGGTCAAGCAGCCGGTCGGCGGTGCGCCGGTGGACGTGTCGAGCTACATGTTCTCGCTGCTGTTCCCGCAGTGGGACATGGTGACGGTGATCCTGTGCGTGTTCCTGCTGAGCTACATGTACGGCGAGGGCAAGAGCAACTACTTCAAGGGCAGCATCCTGCTGCTGAGCTACCTCGTCGTCGTCGTCGGCTACTACTTCAGCAGCCTCACGAACATGACCCTGGACATGGGCGGCGCGGGCGGCGGCGGCAGTGGCCTGGCCGACGGGTCGTCGCGCTTCGACACGATGGGCAGCGACGGGCAGTACGTGCACTACGGGCGGTCGTTTCTGACGGTCGGCCAGGGCCGTAGCGGTCCAGCCGTATACTAGACTGTCGGCTTTCGTTTCTTTTCACTTTTTCTCCATTTTCTCCTTTTTGATGAGATTGCTTCTGCGCTCGTTCGGCTGCATTTCCGCTTCTGCATTTCCTTGCTTTTTGCTTGTCGCATCTTCCTCCGCACGGCCTATTTCGTTTTCTTTGGTATCATGTTGGTATTTGATTTGCTCCTCAATCTCCTAATAGACATATGCAAAGTAATACAAAAAAAAAGAGCAGTAAACCAGAACCTAATCAAGGGTATATCGTTCTTGCCTTTTTGGCCCTCCGTCGCAACGCACCTTCCCTTGAAGACCAGTGGTCAGCACAACAAGGCGCAACGTGTCCTTCCAACGCCGCTTGTCCTTTTCCAAATCACTCCTCTCGGCCTACACTCTCTTCCAGGTACGCCGCCGCCTGCTTCAAAAAGTCGCCAGCCTTGTGGTAGCACACGCGGTTGGCCTTGGCGTCCTGTACGGCCTCGAGGATCGACGAGTCATACGCCGCGCCCGTGTGGCTGTCGCGGGCCGGAATGTTGAGCTCTCTGAGCGTGGCCTTCTCGCTGGCGGGCAGGGTGTGGAAGTAGGCGAGGAAGATGTCCAGGGCCTCGAGGGTGGGCGTGGCGTGGGCTGACTGGTCCTCGAGCATGACCTTGCTGAGGGCGGTGAGGCGGCTGATGGTGTCGGGGCGGACGCCGTTCTTGAGCTCGCTCTGGGCGAGCGTCATGGGCTTGAGGCGCTCGCCGAGGGGGTGGGTGAGGATGCGGCGCACGTCCTGGTCGTCGAACATGTCGCGCGTCAGCGGGTTGCGCATGACGGCGCGGTTGGCGGCGAGCGCGTCGGCCAGCTCGGCCATGTCCCACGCATAGTTGTCGGCCGTCACCAGCAGGTTCTCCGGCGGAATGTCCGCCACGTTGTCGCCCAGCATCGTCTCGCTGTTGGCGTACGTCTTTTCGCCCAGGAGCACCAGCTCGTGCTCCACGTGCAACACCGCCGTGCGGCCGAGGCCCTCGAGCGCCTCCGGAAGCATCGCGTCGAGCACCGTCTGTCTCCGCCGCAGCCGCTCGCGCACGATGTCCAGGCGGGAGGATGCGTCTGTTTTTGCAGGCGACGACGCCTGCGCTTTGCTCTGCGCGTCGATTTCGGCTTCGTCCAGCGCACACTGCGCGACCTGAACAAAGTCGTCGACCACCGCCTGCAGAGACTGCTGCCAGTTGCCCTCGTCCAGCTCCAACACCAGCTGCCGCACCGGCCCCGCCTGTGGGGGAGGCAGCACGACCTCGCTGACCATGCCCTCCTTCAAGCAGAGAAGGTTTTGAGTGAGCGCCTCGTTGTCCACCACCCCCACACAGGCCAGCAGTAGCATATCCCACTCCAGCTCGGCCGCTCGCCCCCGCATTTCAGCAAACAGACTCGTGATCTTGTCCTCGATCGCCAGCATCTCTGGCTCTGTCTGTGGCGGCCGGCCGAGCGGAAGAGGCGCCTTGGCTGCCCGAGAAGCCAGCAAACGTGCTTTTCTGGCGGGTATACCGCCAGCGGGTCGCAGGCGGGATATTCTGCCGTTCCGCGTGCTGTCAACGTCAGCCGTGGTCGCTTCTGCCGCTTCTCCTCCCGCTGCATCGGTTGTCGGCAGCGGCGTCTGGGGAGCCGACCATCCTTGGAGCAAACGGGAGATGGGCAGCGGTGACGTTGCTACTGTTGTTGCCGACCCTTCTGACGACGACGCGGACGCTGAGGAGCTGTCGGGTAGTGGCGAGACCGAGCGAGGGTATACAGAGTAGGTGTACGGCTTCAACCAGTTCCGTGCGCCAACATGAAGCGGGTTGCGCTTGACGATTTGCTTTGCGGTTTCGGCGGCCATTTCTACGCAATCAGAGACGGAACACAAAGAGGCAGGACGACGAGCAGCGGGACATCAGGACGGAAGTAGCAGTGGAAAGGAGAAGAAAAGCAATCAGGTATGAACGGCAACCGAACAGCATGCAATGCTCACCAAGATCACCCCTCTCCTCCCACTGGTGCCATATCAGCTCGAGGACGGTCGTGTTTTCCCGGTCTGTCTGCAGGTCCTGGTCATACAACTCGGCGAGGAGGTCGTCGGCGGCGGCCGTGGCATTGGCCGGCGGCTGCGTCTGTCCAGCGAGTCTCGACATGATGAAATCGATGCGAATCTGAGCTTGCACGACACGTCAAACGCGGCAGACGAGAGCCGATTCCGCTATTTTCCTCGTTCTTCTCGCTTCTTGCTTCTGTCCGCTTTCGGTCCATTGGCCGCAAGGCGGCTGACGGCTGTCATGGTCTCGTGCAGTGCGCCTTGCTTGGTCTACCCCCCAGCTTTCGTTCTCCACCCCCCCCCCCCCCCCNNCCCCCCCTTTCTTCTTGCAGCGCTCCGCCTCGTTTGCCCGAGTCACTCACTGGCTACGACCATGCACTGTGCGTTTACCCCAACACAGTACGAAACAAAGAGCGCCTATTTTCCAGGCGAGGCAAGGCTGACCGTCCCATGACGACCGTTGAGAACGCCTAATGTCTGGCGGGCTCTTCTACAGGCAGTTGGTCCTCTTAGTGTGCGGCCAGTGAGGCTGGGTTGTTGCTCATGCAACCTAAACGGCAACGCCAGAGGTCCAACAGAACAACGCGCTCATGCAACCTCTGAAAAGGAAACATGGTGTTTGACAGTCTCTTCCCGGGTCTTCTAAGTCTCGACAATTCTGGACTTGTCTCTGTACCCTGTTTGGACCGCCATCATGTCCAAATTCTTTAGCAAAAGCAAGAGCCTTCGGGAAGCCTGGCATCGTGAGCTTCTCAGCAACGACCTTGCCGGGCAGCTCAGCAGGGGCCAGCTGGGAGAGCTTCCGGCATCGGTTCATCATCTGACCGAAGCCTACCTCGACCGGAAAAAGCTGCTGCCATGCACAACTGAGTGCGAAACCTGCCTCATGGACCTGATGGTGGAACATTTCGGACGGAACGGCAGTCCACACCTTGCGTTTCTCGCCTGCATTCGGTTCTACTCCCGGTCTATGGCTCTGGTCATACTCGCCCATATGCGCGACGGCGTACAGCACCTATGGATCGAGTCAAGCTACACTAAATACCTACATTGTCTCGTCCTCATCAACAAGATCATTCCGGCGTATGTGCTCGATGCCGAGAAGAGCGTTGCCGCGAAGCTGTGGGATATCCACAATCGCTGCCCCGAACCGCTGTTGGTCTTTCGACGAGTCGTCCGCGAGCTGGCCGCCCTTCCCAGTTCGCCGGTACTGCCCACCGAGTACGTCAACGAGCTTCTGCACTGCTGCGGCATCAGAAAGTCGATCGAGGCCTACTTGAAATACTTGCAGTCCGACTATCGCTGGGCGGAGCTCCACGACTTCATCTCTTGGGTGTCCAAGATAGGGCAGCCGCACCAGTGCCCGCTCGCCCACGACGTGATGCGGGAGCAGATCCCGCTACTCAACGCGTGGATCACCTGGCGACCCAACCCGAAGTTCTTGGTTCTAGAAGCGAGCCAGCTCTCGCCGGTACAACTGAGCAAGCTGCGGCCCATCCTGGCCCTCGAAGGCCCAGACACGACCGATGGCAGCCAGCATGGCACCCTCAAAGAGGCAGAGCCGGCGGCTCTGCAGGCTACATCCGTCAGGCCACCCGAGCTCCATCTCGCGATGAAGCTGCAGAGTCTCTTTGCTGGGGCCATGAAACTAGGCTCCCAGTTGCGTCCCGCCGCCCTCGATATGCTGATCAGCCTGTGCGTCGACCGGCCGGCCACAAGTACATCGATTGCATTTGCCGACCGGGTGCTCTGCACAAAGAACAGCGAGTGCTACAACGTCGCCAAGATCATAGCTGCCGGTATGGCGCCTCCTGCTCTGATGACAACTCGCATGGCCACCATTGAACGTGTACTTCCCATCCTGGTCATGAATCCTGACGCGAGCGAGCTGTTTTTCGAAGACGTCATTTCTGCCATCGAGCCTACAATGCGGGCGGCCCAAGAGATGTACAGGAGACAGCTGGCCATCAAATTGGGCGATAGCTTTGGCTATAACATCCAAGCCTATGGAAACACCATTCGGCGGGCCACCTGGCTCTATCTCCATCTAGAGCCCGACTTCGTCGCCAAAATCCAGCGTTTCCCTCCGGACGACGTACTGGGGGGCATCATCGGGCGTGCCCAGTCCGCATTGACTCTGCCTGCCAAGACGGAGAAAGCCATGCGGCAGTACCTTCTGGCGGCACTGTGCAGCACGGGCACCGAGGACCAGATCGCAGAACACAAGGTGGAGGTCGATGCAGACCTAGAGTTCTGGATCACGCATCCGGAAATCGAGCGCAACCGGGTCATGATGGCCATCCGCAATCTCTACTCTGCGGAGGACCCAGAGTATGCGGTCTTTCTCCGTGCGTGTCGCCAGCAGATTCCGCACGAGGACATCGTTCTGCTGAGGGACATGCTCCCGCTCATCGAACGCAACTCGTATGTCTCGTGCGGCGAATTGCTGCAGGTTGTGGCCCGGCGCATGCGACTGCACATGGGCATCGACGACGTATGGGTTTCTCTGGCCCTGCTGATGCTAGAGCAGCGGGCCGACAACGTCCTGGATTGGGCTTGCAACGACCTACCGATCGAGCCGCTTCTTTCCTGGGTGGCGAACGTGCAGCTGCTCGCCACGCGCAGGCCGGTGGGGGGAGGGCCTGCCCTCCTGTACCGGATCGGCTTGACGCCGCGGCGGCTGGAGTGGTTCGCCAAACTGAAAGGCCCTTATTACCGCGCAGCGTCGTACCTGGACCGCCTGCAACGGCGCGACAACCAGGGGCGTTCGTCGCTCAAGTGGCTGTATCTGCAGGAAATGCCCAACGTGGCGGCGCTGCTGGACGCCATCGTGGACAGCCAGCTCCTGGGGTACGAAAAGGAGTGGATTCTGTGTTTCTACGATGGCACGCTCACGTCCATGTCCAACATCTGCGACTTTGTCCAAAGCGGCCTGTCCTGCGGTCCGTACGGTCGCACGGCCATTCGCACCATTCTCAAGCGGTTCTATGAAACAGAGTGGCCCGAGAATGCTGCTCAGGCCTATGTGATGGCATGGATGCGGTCTGGCAAGCTCACCAAAGCGGACACGTCGGCACTCAAGGCGCTCCTTCAGGTGGTGGACCTGAAACCGGCGCAAAGCATGAGTGGTGTCAAGGCCCTTCGGGACCAGATGCTGCGCGACTACGATCTCACGATGCAGTTGGCCCGCGAGGTTGAGCGTCTGCGTGTGCAGCTGAGCCAGAAGGACCCTCAGCGTGCCGATGCACTGGCGGCCCGTCTTGGCATGAAGGAGGTGCAGCCGTACGTGGATGCAGCCGTGCCGCCGGATCTCAGCGACGTCACGGAAAGCGTGGGCAACAGCGTGTACGAGATGTACTTCCCGCTGACGCACCTGGACGAAAACGACATGAAGGTGCGCGGCATCAGCCGCGCGTTCTTGGCGGTGTCAGTGCGCGTGAGCCTGGCGGGTGAGGACCGATCCCGCCATGGGTTCTGCGTACACATGCTGCAACACAGAGACCTGGCAAGGCAGGACAGCCAACCTCTGGTGCAGCTCCACGACATGTGCCATCCGAGGGGCGGACCGCCCACCAGTCGCCTGTGCTCGGTCACGCTCAACATGTTTACGCATGCGTTGGTGCAGCGCCTGTGGCGACTGTTCCTATCGGCCGTGGACCGTAAGCCGGTGAGCCTGAAGGCGGTCCATGCCATCGTGACGGAGACCATCAAGCGTCCTGGGGCGGAGTGCACGGCGTGCGGCGACGCGCTGGTGAGCCTGTGGCGCCCGACGATCTGCACGAAGCCGGCGTGCTACAAGCAGCACCAGCAGCTGAGCCTGTACATTCGGTGCCACGGCCTGCTGATAGACGCGCCGGTGCTGGACTTTCTGCTGTGCTGCCTGTACGCGGTCACCCAAAGCCCCTTACTCCGGGGCCAGCCGCTGCTGACGGAAGACTTTCCGCTGGACTGGGACGAGCTGGCGAACGTGATCGACTCGTTCCCGCCGCTGCGGGACCCTGCCACCACGGGGCCTTGGCAGCTGTTGCAGTCGATCCGCGAAGGGGATGTCGGGCAGAAGCGCGCGACATTGCTGGCCTGGATGAGCAAGTGGTTCCGCGGGTGCATGCTGACGGCGCCGCCGGGCAAGCGGCTGGCCGTCATGTCGAACGTGGAGCAGTTTGTGCTTTTGAACTCGACGCCCGAGTGCGAGGAGGCCTTTGCGACCTGCACGCGGCAGCAGGAGGCGGCGGCGGCGGCGTCGTCTTCGTCATGGACCGGTGGGCGAAGCAAGGTCGTGTTCCACGGATCGCAGGCAAGCCACATGTGGCGTGTGCTGACCGAAGGCCTGCGCAACATGTCCAACACGGCGTACATGCGCCATGGCGCCAAGAGCGGCCCGGGCATCTACCTCGCCGACGAGCCGGCCACGTCGTTCCCCTTCTGCGGCTCGCTGGGCACGTCGTGGAAGCACAGCGCCTTCAGCTACCGCAGGGTCCTGCTCGGCTGCGAGCTCGCCGACACGGGCGCCGACACGGGCGCCGACACGTCCACCACGGGCCGCACGCCGCCCGCCGGCACGCACATTGTCACGGACGCGTCGCGCGTGCTGGTGCGCTACGTGTTCCTGTGCCCCGGGAACCCCGAGAATTACCAGCCGCCGCCGGCACGCCACCTGCGCCCGGCGATGCAGACGACCTTTGCGGCGCTGCGGGCAGGCCCGGCCTAGGGGCTGCGGCTGGTGGACCGGACCAGATTGTTGTTCTCTTGATTGTTTTGACTTTTTGCGTTTTGCGAACTTTCAGCGAATACCACTTGTCCATTGCGTTGATTTCTGTAGTCGTGTGAGGGAATCATGCGTAAATGTTGGGGCACTTCTTCCTACAGCTTGAAAAAGGAGGTTGAAAATGACAAAGGAAACGATGATTAAATCAGGAAGCAAGAGAAACAAACGAAACATAAAAGCCAAACTACCGATAGGGGAAAACCTCGCACGGCACCAGGACCTTGCGCGTCGTGGTATCGCTGCGGCCGTCGCCGACGCGCACCAGGCCCGGGGACACCACAAAGTCCACGCGCATGGGCAGGTCCGCGCCGTTCACCGTTCCGTTGGACAGGCCGCTGCCGCTGCCACCACCACCGCCAGCGCCCGTGGTGCAGTCCTGGTACTCTGCGCCGATGCGCACGATCTGGTCGCGCTTCGGCGCCAGAAGCACGAGCTGCGCGCGCTGCATGCCGCACTCGATCCCGAGCTCGGCGGCCTGGCGCACAAGCTCTGTCACCGAAGCGAGGGCGTCGGAACGTGTGTTGTTGTCGGTGAACTGGTTGAGCAG
This sequence comes from Ceratocystiopsis minuta, assembly GCA_001676865.1. Taxonomy (NCBI): domain Eukaryota; kingdom Fungi; phylum Ascomycota; class Sordariomycetes; order Ophiostomatales; family Ophiostomataceae; genus Ceratocystiopsis; species Ceratocystiopsis minuta. Next base: position 10,612 of record LZPB01000162.1, on the reverse strand, counting down.
GCTCTTGATATGCGTCGTGATCGCTTCGCAGTTGTTTTGGAACTTGGTGGCAATGGCAGCCTGACTGGCCCCGTGGCTGGGCGATGGCTGCTGCGAGACCGGCGGCGGCGTCGGCGGCAGCGGATGGGGTTTGGACAGTGGCTTGAATTGCTGCGGCGCCAGATTTTCTGGCTGCTGCTGCGGCGACTGGCCTGCCTGGTCTTTAGATGGAAAGATGACCGGCATGAACGACTGGAAAATGGCCGACCGGCACTTGTTGGCATTCGAGTCGTGTTGGTAGATCGCCAGCTCGTCCTCGTACAGGTACTGTTGGTCTAGCAACAGCAAGGTTAGCAAGAATGGACAGGGCCTGGCTGTCTTGTGGAGGAGGGGGACGTACTGCCCGGTTCATACAAGTCGGCCCATGCTCCATGGATGGCCAGCAGCTTGTCCAGGCCGTCGCCGTGTCCCAAGCAGCCAAAGCCAAAGGATTTGGCGAAAAAGCCTCTGATCAACTCTTCCCACAAGAGCCACCGCAGGAGCAGGTCTCTGTCCTTGTGCCGATGAACAAACCCATGGGAGTCGTATTTGGAAGGCACAGTCAAGGCACTCGGACCCGTTCCATCGTCCCGAGGCAGAATGAGGTTGTCCGGCAAGGTGATGTTTTGGATGTGGTTCCGCAGCCGCAAAAACTTGATACGGAGGGCCTGGTCGGTCGCTGGGCGGAAGTCGTCCGTCGGGGCCGACGCGAGCTCTACCAGCCTTTTCTTCAAGATCTTCGCCTCTTCGTCGAGCCCATCGATGAGGCTGTTCTGTTCTTGTTCATGCTGTGCCTCCAAGTTCTGAATTTTGGTACTCCATTCAGTGCGAAGCTTCTCGATCTGTTGCTGGTAACTTTCGTGGATCACTTTTAGATTATCCTCTTGTCTCTTATTCTCCGCCTTCAAATTTTGAACTTGGATAGACCATTGAGCATCACGTTGCTCGATATTTTGCTGGTGGTAGTTAATATTCTGATCGTGACGAAATAGTGCGTCGTCCCGTTCTCTGATTGTCAATTTCAGCTGGGTCGTCAATCTTGCCACGGTATTCTTTTGTTCATCGGCCACCTCCTGGCGCCTCTTCTCGGAGGACTCGGCGTTGGCCCTTGCTCTTTTCGTTTCTTCCTGTGCATTGAACAGTTCCCTCTCTGCTTTTTCCTGTTGTTGATCGAGATATTCGAGGTCTCTCCAGGCCTTATCACGTTGGCCTAGTGCTTTGAACAGTTCCCTCTCTGCTTTTTCCCGTTGTTGATCGAGATATTCGAGGTCTCTCCAGGCCTTATCACGTTGGCCCAGTACCTTGTTGCAAAACAGGTGAGTCTGTTTGATTAAATCTCCTTGTCGAGGGTGGGCGCCAGCGATCTTTAGAAATTCCTTCAAAGTCGCGGTGTCGTTTTGGTGATCCCTGTTGGCCGCTTGGAGAGCATCTTTGAGTCTCGTAACCTCATCATGGAGTGACGCATTGATATCTTCGAGTTTAACCTCTTTCCGTAGCGACCAATGGGTCGGCTTTGGGCGAGCAGCGGCCATCGGAGCCGGTGCTTGTACTGACTTGTTTGTCGGGCCGTTTGCAGAGTCGTTCGTTGGGGGATTCGCTGTGAGGCTCATCGGGGGGTTTGTCGTGGAGCACTCTACCGCAGTGGCTACTGCCTTTCTTTCAATGACAGGAAGGCCGCCGTCTTCCGTTTCTTCACGGCTCTCGCGTCCAGCAGATAGCTCGTCTTGTTCAGCTTGTCTGCCACCTTGATCTTTGTCTTGTCCGTCTGCCCTCTCTTCTGGCTGCGTGACTGGCGGTTCTTCTGCCGGCGTGGCCGACGGTGCTGCTCTCGCCGCTTCTTCTGCCGGCGTGGCCGACGGTACTGCTCTCGCCGCTTCTTTTGCCGGCGTGGCTGGTGGTGCTGCTCTCGCCGCTTCTTTTGCCGGCGTGGCTAGTGGTGCTCCTTCCGCCGGTTTTTCGGTCGGCGTAGTCGGGACATCAGAGACAGCAGTATTTGCTTTGTCAATTTTTGCTTTGTGTTTGTTTGGTACCTTTGATATTTTTTTCTTGGCCTTTTCAAACGCCTTCATCTCGAACGGCGTTGGGAGAAGAGAGGACGATAGACACACGGAGCCCTTTCTGGGCTCGAAACAGCGCCGGCGCCGTGGCTGTTGCGTATTCGTGGGACAGAAACCACGCTGGGAGGATCGTTTGTCGGTGTATCAAAGGCAAAAAATCGCACGAGACAGGCCACGCCGTTGTCGTTGTTGTCGTTGTCGTTGTCGTTGTCTCGTTGCCAGCGTTGACAGTGTTGTCGTCGCGGTTGGTCTCAGTGCCTATTTCGGTTCTATTTCTCAAGACACACACGAGGCATGCGAGTGCGCCCGGCACAGCCCCCCTTGGTGGTGCCGGGTGACACCTTCAGGCTCGTCGCCAACAAAGTGAGCGCGCAGCCTCGTTGCGGATTGGTTAGCCTGAAAAGCTGCCTCTCCATAAACTATGGGGAACGAACCATGTAAAACGAGGCTGCCCGTTTCGGGGAGGGGTGTCGTTATCGGCAGATGTACCTTGCCTCGCCCACAAGCAAAACGACTGTCCGGGTTGTTTGAAGGCGCAAAGGGCACACAGGGCACGCCGGCGGACGTTCTCTTTCTTCTGGGGGAGGAGGGGGGGGGGGGATCAGTTTTCCTCTCCTTTTTTGGGGCCTTTTCCTGGCCTTCTTTTTGTAACGACATTGACGCCGTTTTTGTTTTCGTTTTCTTTTGAATATCCGCAACTGCAAAGTCCTCTTCAACATGGATGTCGACGAACTGCTGGATCTCCCGGCACCGCATGCCCGTGTGGCGGCGCGGCGTGCCCAGAAACTGAAAGAGGAACAGCAGAGGGCCGCAGCTCTGGCATCGTCCTCAACATCGACACCAGCGGTGACGCCACCACGGTCGCCACAACTGGCTTCGACGGCGGGCGGACAGACAAACCCCTTTCACCGGTCCCCTTCGGTGAAGCCTAGGAAGGTGCTGCCTGCCACGCTCATGAAGCCGCAGGACGGGACCGAGGCACGGATCGTGTTAGCTCTGGATTACGGGACGACCTTCACAGGCAAGTCCAGAAAGAAAACGCGAGCCAGCATCTCACCTCTGACCGACGGGTTCCCCTTGTAGGAGTCGCATATGTCTGGTCGGCGGGACAGCCCATCAGCGCCGACGAGATCTATGTGGTTCAGAACTGGCCCGGCTCGAGCAACGTCAAGGTTCCGTCGCAGCTCTCCTACTCGCATTCCAAAAATCTGCTGAAGAACTTTGGGTTCGACATCGACGAAGACGCCCAAGTCCTGTCCAAGACAAAGCTGGAGCTCGTGGACAGCGGGAGCCGCGGCCGCGAGCTGACCACGTTCACGCAGGTGCTGCATGGCCTTGCGCAGCTCGAATTGACGGATAAAACCGACACCAACGGCGAGCTGTCCGAGCACTTGTACAAAGGGGCGGAGGACATCGTCAAGGACTACCTGGAGAAGATTGCGGGAGTGACAAAGGAGGACATGGTGGAGCGGCTGACCAGAACAGCCGTGGAACAGACACACATCGACATGATCATCACGCACCCGGCGAACTGGCCCAAGTCGGCGCGAAACAAGACGTACCGTGCGGCGGTGGCGGCCTTTGGCTTGGAATTCCCGAATCTCCGTGACGTGTCGTTTGTTTCGGAGCCCGAGGCGTGTGCACACTACACGCTGGATGCGGCGCAGCTCGCCGACCATGCACGGTTCCGGAAAAACGATTGTGTTGTGGTTTTGGACGCTGGTGGCGGCACGGTGGTAGGTCTTCCTCCTGTCGGGCCAGCGCAGCGGCAGACGACTGACGTGCATCACAGGATCTGGCTTCGTTCCAAATCACAAGCATCGACAGCAGCCAGAGCAAGTTTGGGATGAAGCAGATCGGGAAGATCAGCGGTACGCCTGCCGCCCGGCCCTGTTCCTGGTGTGTCGTTTGCTGCCCACCCGTATCGGCTCGCTGACCGGTCGTATTGTTTTTTTGTTCTAGGACGTTCCTGTGGCGCAACGCATGTGGACGATGCGTTCATGAAGCTTCTCTGCGACCGACTCGGCCCCGAGGACAGCAAGAAGATTCTCGACAGCGGGCCGCATGGCGACGGTGGCCACTTCATCTGGACCAAGGCTGGGCGGGACGTGTTCCAGAGCTTCATTCCCATCAAGCACGATTTCACGGGGACCCTGCTCAACCCGTTCACGGCGATGGATCTGCCACATTCGTTGGAAATACAGGACCGTCCGGAAAAGAACATTCGAAACGGCAAGCTGCAGCTGACGGCCGAGGACATCGAGTCGGTGTTCCGCGATGCTGTGGAGAAGACAAAGGCGGCGGTGCTTGCCCAAATCGGCTCGCTGAGGCACAGCGAAGAGCAGTACTCGGTCAGGGTAAGTCAGGATGCGGTCGGCTTTCCGGGCCAGCAGGGGTCGTTGCTGACATGCGTCCCAGAGCGTGTTTCTGTCGGGCGGCTTCGCGCAGAGGTAAGGACGGAGAACGCGGCGGGATGGTCGTGGTGGCGGGTGCCCGTGGAGGTCGCTTCATGACTGACTTGCTCGCTGCTAGCCCGTACCTGTTCACCCAGCTGTCCGCTCTTTGTGGCGGACGGGGCATCACTGTCGAGCGAGGCCATGACAGGTAGGTTGTCCCCGGCCGCTCTATCTCTTGTTGTTGTTTTTTGGGGGAGGGGGGCTGATCCTGACGCGCTGTATCAGTTGGAGCGCCGTGACCAAGGGTGCCGTGATGAAGGGCCTCGGTCTCCTGACAGAGAAGCCGGCGCCGGCCATCTGCAGCCCATGCCACTTTGGCATCAAGACGCGCCAGACGTACGCGCCGTGGAGCGTCTCGAATGGCAAGGTCGAGACGGACTCCCTCGGCAGGAAGTGGATGCCGGATCAGGTCAAGTGGTTTGTCCGCAAGAACGACGCCATCGATCCGGACGGCACGGTGGACGAGTACGAGTACCGGTGCAACTGGCTGGTGCGGGCGAGCGAGCTGGAGCCGCCGGCCAAGCCGGTGGTGAAGGCGGAGACCGGCTCGTCGCGACGGGCCCGCCGCGCATCGGCCGAGGTGATCGAAACGACCCCGGAAGACGAGACGCCGCGCGAGGTGCTGCGGGAGATCATTCTGGTGTTTTATGGTGCGGAAAAAGCGCCGTTGGGCTTCGACAGTCTGAAAAAGAGTCAGTCCTTGGTCTCTCTTTTTTGTGTTCTTCTCTCTCTTTTTTGTGTTCTTCTCTCATTTTTGTGTTCTTCTCTCTCTTTTTGTGTTCTTCTCTCCCTCCCTCGCGCTGACCAGACGCAGAGGCCCTCCTGACCCATACGCTGCAATGCGACCTGGCCAAGACGCCGCGCGAGGAGAGACTGCGCCGCAGCTCGGGCGGCAGCCGCTTCTTCGATGTCAATGCCGTTGTGAAGATGTCGGTGAGTGCGCAACGCTTCACGGCCAAGGTGGTCAGCGGGGACACGACACTGGCACCAGAGATGCAGTTCGAGCTTGAGCAATTTAGCGAGCTGGCGTAAGAGCGCGGGCGCGGTGCAGGGTGCGCCTTCCGTTTTCGCCAGCGAGGCAAGAGCAGGCGCGCGCTGGAACGGGAAGCGGCAAGGGACGAGCAAGTCCGGGATAGGCAACAGAAGCAATTGGATCACCTGACGGTCTATGGGCGAAGCAGAGACTAGGCAAGCAGGATCAATCAGGGAGAAGAAGCGACGAGAAATACGACAGACACTCAAGACAAAGCCAAAAAGCGTGAAAACGAACAACCCCCCGACCCTCAACGCATCTTCCGCAACTCTCTGCGGGTCTCCTTGCCCAGGTTCACCAGCGCGCGGATGTTGGCGACGCTGTAGTCGACGTGGCGCTGCTCGTCCCTGTCCCAGGCCGAGCCGGGGGCGTTGCTCCAGTCGAGCACGCGGCGCTCGATCTCGGCGCGGAGCAGGTCGGCGCGGGCGCATCGGTCAGTCAGGTCGGCCTTGACGGCTTTGGCGGCTTCTTCGTCGTCGACGTGGGCGAAGCGTTCGTTGTACATGAGGAGCTCCATGCGGTACAGCTGGCGCATCAGGTCGGTGGTCTCGCGGATGTCGGCGGCCGTGATCTTGAAGCCCAGCGCGGCGGCGCTCTCCTGGCCCGGACCCTGCGCACCGTTGCTGCCGCCGCCGCCGCCGCCAGCGCCCGTGGACAGGTTGCGGAAGGCCGCCGTGGGCGGTTGCGGTTCCGGCACCACCGGCCGTTCCTTTTTGAGCCGGCCAAGGCCAAAGAAGCGGCTGCTGCGCCTGCGCCGCGGCGGCTCGGGGGCTGCAGCGTCCGCCCACCCGCTCTGCTGCCACAGGGGCCCGGACGACGCGGCCGCGCCCTCGTCGATGTTGGGCAGCCGGCCCGCGGCGGCATTCGCGGCGTAGCGCAGCACGGACCGCCGCACGCTGCCGAGACTGCTGCCCAGGCTGGCCACGCTGGCCGTGTCGTCGTCGACCACGCTGGGCGGCGGCATCTCCGACAGAAGACCGGGCTTGCGCGGCGGCGACGGCTGCTGCACGTCGGAGGGGCTGTAGGGGTAGTCGGTCGGGCCGTGGCCGTTGCCGTTGCCCGCGTAGTAGTGGCCGCTGCTGCCGGTGTACGTGTCGGCGACGTCGGCCTCGACCGTCGCGGCGCTGTGGCCGCCGGCGCCCGCATACCAGCTGGGCGGCGGCGATGGAGGATACATGGCTGGCTTGTCGTCGGCGTACATCCGCGGCGTGGACGCGTCGGTCTGGTGCGGGGAGTGGCTCATCATTGTGCTGGGGAGCATGCGAGGTTCTCGTCAGAGGAGAACACCAGTGGCAAGAGGCCAGAGAAGCAGAGTCCTCTGCGCGAGACTGCCCATAACGCCATGGGAGAGAGTGCCCGACATGCGGCTGAAAGATACTTGGGCCGGGGGGCGTGCAACTAACACGGCCGACAGGGGGGGGCCTGGGCAGCCGCGCTACGGCATGTCTAGGCGAAGCAGCGTCGCATTGGCACAGCGGCGGGGAATGGCAAGAAGATAGGCGACAGGCCCGGAGACAGCAAACACAGCGACACGCAGGAGGCACGCCCGGGCCAGACCGCCTCGTCACGCCCCTCGTTGGAACCGCCGGAAACGCGAGGCGGACGCGAGGCAGCACGGCGCTGCGGCCGGGCAAACGGCGGTGCCGAGCGCCGGCAGCACGAAGAGGAGCGCCTCTGCGGACGGAATACGATATACACGCGCCGTTGCAGCCGCACTGGAGCTCGGATTCTCGTCACCCGCGTCGACCAGTCTGGTCGTGCCATGACAGGCCAGTGTGATCCGGACGAGGAGGAGGGGTCGCCGAGCCGCATTTCTGGCGCACTGTGGGACGCAGGCGCACAGTGCGCGGCACGGAGAGACGGTCACAGGAATCGGGCACGGTACGACAGATTTCTCGAGTTAAGACTATGCCTTGGCACAGCACGCCTCCACCAGCTTGCTCGTCCGGTCCGTCGTGTCGTACGCGGCGCCGGCCGCGCCGGCGGCCACCTGGCTGGGCGTGATGCTGTAGGATGGCGGCACGTCCATGACCGGGTTGCTGGCGAAGAAGTGGCGCGGGCGCAGCAGCAGCGACACGGGCTCGGCGGGCATGACGGGCCAGTCCTCGGGCGCGGGGAAGTGGGTGATGCCAAAGGTGTGCCACAGCACGACATCCGTGTCGACGATGCTGGCGGATCCGTCGCCGATCCACTCGGGCAGCCCGCGCGACGGCTCGCCCGACGTCTGGGCGACGTGGCGGCCGGCCGGGTACAGCTGGTCGTCGGCGTAGGGCGTGACGTGGACGGTGTGGCGGGCAAAGGCGGCGCGCTTCCAGACCAGCGAGCCCGGCGCGGGCAGCAGCGGCGCGACCTCGCGGCTGACCAGCTTGTACGACACGGGCTGGCCGCTGTACGGGTGGCGGCGGCTCTCGTTGGCCATGTCCCAGGTGCGCATGGTGGCGGCGTCAAAGTCCGAGGCGGCGGTGCCGGCGGTCTCGAGGCGCGTGCGGCGCGCGCGGAAGGCGTTGCCGTACAGGTTGCCGGGGCTGCCCACGGGCTCGTCGGAGCGCACGGCGTCGGACACGAACACGCTGTTGCGCTGGCCGCCGTCCAGGTCCGGGTTGAGGCGCAGGCAGAACAGGTGCTGGTGGTTGTGGGCGTTGACGCCCGGGAACACCTGCGTGCCCCAGCCGTGCGTGTCCTCGCCCGGGTTCATGACGTACGTGTTGAGGATGCCGGTCAGGCGCACGTGCGGCTCGATGGTGCCGTCCTGGTGGAAGCGCCACTGCACGCTGTACTCGTAGTTGGCGGCGGTGAAGAGCGTCTGCACGACCAGCATGCGCGCGCGCGTCACGGTGCTCGAGTCGTCGCGGAAGTCGGTGTGCTTGAACAGCAGCCCGTCGTCCTCCTCGTGGATGCACACGGCGTTGCGGATCGTGCGCACGCCGCCGGCGCGCGTCGGCATGGCCGCGTCCAGGTACGCAATGCTGCCCTTGCAGTCGCAGCCCAGCGTCAGGCTGTTGGCCATGTAGCCGGCGCCGTACTCGCCCAGGTCGAAGGCGTGCTTGCGGTGGTGCGGCGGATCCGGGTTGCCGTACGGCACCACCATCTCGGCCAGCGACATGCGGTAGAACACGGGCCGCAGCGTGCCGCCGTCGACGTAGCCGACCTGGTGGAAGACCAGGCCCTCGCGGTAGTTGAAGCCGATGTGGAAGCGCCAGTTCTGCCACGCCAGCGCGCGGCCGTCCAGCGCAAAGGACACGCCCTCGGGCTGCGCGATCGTCAGCGGCTTCAGGTCCGTGCGGTAGCCGCCGCGCTGCGCCACGGCCAGGTGGTGGTAGTCGAGCGGCGCCACGCGCGACAGCGGGCGGCGCACGGCCGGGATGTCGATGGCGACGATGGCGCCCTTGTCGTTGTCGTACAGCGGGCAGAAGTCCAGCGGGTACTGGTACTGCGTGTTGTCGACGTCGGGCCGGTAGTACATCAGCGCCTGCTGCATGCGCGCCGTGCTGCCGTAGCGCTCGTCGTAGCCAATGGCCCACGGGTCGCAGTAGACCTTGTGCATGTCCTCGCGCGCCACGCCGCTGAGCACGCACTGCTCGATGACGGCGGGGTCGGTGCGCACCGCGACCTCGACGGCCTTGAGCTCTTCGAGGATGATCTGGGAGTCAGCAGGTACAGAGAGGCGGAGAGAGGGGAAGACGAAGACACACAATCGGCTGCACCCCCTCCAGCTTCTCCCACTGGGTCACGGCGCCGGCGTCCAGGTCGACCAGGCCGTCGTACACGACGCGCTCCGGGTCGGCAATGGCCACGACCTCGGCCACGCGCGGCGGCCGCGGCGCCGTGGCCGGGGCGGCTAGCCACGCCAGCATGGCCGCCTTGCGCGGCTCCTGCAGCGTGACGACGTGGAACAGCAGGCCGGGGCCATGGGCCGCCTTGGCCACGGCCACGGCGGCCTCGATCTCGGCGCCCGTGAGCGGGTCAAAGGGGTGCGTCGGCGACATGATGCGAGGAGGGCGAGGGAGCGATGCAGACGGGAAGGGACACCGGGGCGGCTTTTCTCTTTATAGACGAAGCCGGCGGATCAGACGTGGAAGGAGAGTGCGTTGATCCAGTATTGAAGCATAGATCCGTAACACAGCTGTTGGGACGATATCCTGCCAATCAGTGTGCAGCGAAGCAAGATGGATCAGCCAGGGTCCCCTCTGTTCCGAATTGATGCCCGTTATCCGGACCGCGGAGGTGGTGGACGAGGCTCGCAGAAAAGATACCGTCTTCGGATTAGTGGGGGGGGGGGGNNGGGGGGATGAGGGGGGGGGGAGATAAGACCGTGCGCAAAACGCCCAATGCGGAAGGTATTTGCGGTCCTCGCATGCACTTGCTCCTTAGGGCGACAACCGGCGGCCTACGCCAAGATCGACTCCCAGCCGTTGTCCATCATGACGTCCACCCAGTAGACGTCGGGCTCGGGGTCGGGCGTGCCGGGCGCGCGCAGCTGGCGCAGCTGGCGGCGCGCCGCCTGCTGGTCCATCTGGCGCCAGGTCTCCTGCACAATGGCCAGCGAGACCTCCATGGGCCGCGGCGGCAGCACGCGCAGAAACGTCGCCAGCCGGCCTTGGATGAAGAGGCGCGCGCGCGTGGCCTCGACGGCGCCGATGTTGAGGGTGTCCAGCACGCCCGGGCCTGTGTTCGTGACTGGCTGCGCCGGCTGCGCCGGCCGCGCCGGCCGCGCCACGCGCAGCTCGCTCGACAGCGCCACCAGCAGGAACGGCTGGAAGTCGCACGTGCCCGACTCGGCCGGCACCGTCTGCAGCGTGGCCAGGCTGCGCAGCGCAAAGGCCGTCAGCCACGCGCCCGTGTCCAGGCCCGCGCCCGCCGCGCCCAGGCGCGCCCGCAGCAGCGCCGGGAACACGTGGTACAGCTGCACCAGCGCCGCGTCGCGCATCACGCCGCCCAGCACCAGCAGGTGCCAGGCCGGCGCGTTGCGGTCGCCCGTGTCGCGCACCGCCGCCGCGTCCGGCAGCTGCATGCGCACCAGCCACGCCTCCAGCGCCGCCGCCGCCGCC